>JAFMPE010120733.1:2467-13828 GCA_024759925.1 Ficus religiosa | reverse complement strand
ATTGAACTAGAATTGCTAAGGATTATCAAACTTGGGGTCTTAAATGTGGAAATAAAAAGTTTGTTTCATACATGTTACACAAGTGTCCAGTGGATTGGTTATCTCTAATTACAAAGATAACATGAACAAATTTTACAAATTTCACTCAATTTATGTCACTTTTTCAGTTCTCTATTAGTTTAAAACTGACATTTTCTCCTTGAACCATAAAACGTTGACAAAATTTGTTCCTTCTTATTCTTTTTTTTTTTTAAGCAGACATCAATAATTATCTAAAAACCTTAAAATGTCGGCTGCCCTTTATTGCATAAAACATAGCAAATGAATTTCCGTATGGATTAACCGTCGTTTACTGAAAATGACATGTTTTATCTAACGCGGCATCTACAAAAAAAAATGACGTGTAGTTTAAAGGCATACTTGGGCTCGTTCATTCTGAAAATGGCTTGTCGTTTCTCAAGAAAGTTTTCTAAACTTCAGGCTAACCTTCTTCCTTTCGGCAGTTTAATGAAATGTTGTTTCATTTATCAAGAATGTTGCATTCATCACTTGTACTTTTTAAATGGCTTCGATAATCTTCTATCTAAAGGTTTTTGGGTTAAAATAAATATAAAAAGACAACTATACTGTTCTAAATTCAAATGACAAAAGTTCAAAAAATGAAAAAAATTCAAATGACACCATTAAAAAAATTATTTAACAACATTAAAAAAAACCAAAAAATGTTGAAAAAGTAAACTCTTTTTTGGTATATGGAATTTACTTTTCAACCATCGAACTCGTCAACAAACTTACAATTACATAGATACTTTAGTTACGGTATGATATATTAAAAAAAAAAGAAAAATTGAATGACAAAAAATTTAATACGAAACATGTTCATTCAAAAAAATATTTTTCTGCTTCCCATACAGAACCTTCTTCTTCTACTTTTTTTTTTTTTTTCTTTTTTGACAGCCAAATACTTCCAAAAAGAAAAAAATTAGAAAAAAAAATTTTTGGTTGACAAAACAAAGGGCAGTTATTAGAACACAAAAACTGAGGCGTGGGACCCACTTGTTCCTTCCCTCCCTCCAAAAACCACCACGTCTGAAACCAACCTTCCTTCCTTCTCCTCCCAAAACAATAACAAGAAGATTCTTCTTTTAAAAAAAAAAAAAAAAAAAAATCTTCATGTGGAGCTCGCGAAAAGCTCAGAGACCGCCCTTCGATTCTTTCGGATCAACCCGATTCTCTCTCTCTCTCTCTCTCTCTCTCTCTCTCTCTCTCCTCCCCCCCCCCCCCCCCTCTCTGAGAAGCTACAATGGCGGATCAGACCTACAATCTCCTCCACACTCTCGAGCCCAAAAGGTTCTACTTCACTATCTACACATTCTACAAAGACAGATAATTCACCCAAAAAAAAAAAGCTCCTTTTACTGAGTTTCGAAAGCTCCTGGATTTTTCCACGCGTCCTCTGGCCCCTAAATTCTTGCATTTTCTCTGACAAACTCTTGTCCTGGATCCTTTTCTGCCTATCAATTCTTGTTTCTAGCTTTTGCCTTGCGTTGTTCAGGCCAGGATCACATGAATTAGAGACAAAATTCCTTTTTTTTTTTTTTTTTTTGGTGAATTTGGTTTTGTTGTGTTTTTTAATGAAGAAAAAAGAGATTGAAGAAAGTTTGGGTGAATTTGGAAGTGAAATGTGGTGTAAGGTTTAGAATTTGGAAGAGTGAGAAAGCTATGGGCAGTGGAATTGAATATCTTTTTGAGCTATGTTGTTGTCCTTGTTGAGTAAACGCTCGTTGGAAGTTGATTCCAGGTCTGTCTCCAAAAATATAAAAAAAGGGCAGTCCTTTTTTTTTTTTTTTTTTTTTGAGAATTCACATGTTGTCTGTCAGATACGGACAACCTTTGTTGGCTGTAGTTTAATTGGTTGCAGTTTAATGTCTCAAAATTTTGCTTAGTTTAGATTTGTATTATGGCCCAGTAACTTTGATGTCTACAGGGATTCCTATGGATTTGCCTTGAGACCTCAGCACGCGCAAAGATATCGAGAGTACGCTAATATCTACAAGGTATTTGCAATTTGGGTTTGTCCCCTTTTTGACTCAAATTTGATTCGATGTGCATGAACAATGCACCTGCTAATGAAATTACAACAAGTCTCTACGTTTTAAAAATATATGGAAATCCTAACTAATAGTCTAATACTGATAAAAGTTGAAACAAAATGACTGATACGGCATAAAGGAACTGTCTTTACTGCATACTCTCTCTGGTTCCATTGCTACCGCGGGCTTTATGCAACCAATGGAATTATGTCTTGTGGAGGGGACGTATTCAATGTTGCTTATATCAGACATCGTGTTTGTTGTAGCAGTAGGCGTAATCAATGTCTAATTTGAATACGTTAATATCTAATGGCAACATGCTGGTATGATAGATTTTCTAATGGTATGTTTCTGGTATTAGGAAGAGGAAGAGGAAAGATCAGATAAGTGGAAGAACTTCATCAAACAGTTGACGAGATATGCTCAACCCTGCTCTTCTGACAGAGACCATAAAGAGGCATCGCAGAAGGAAGTTACTGAGCAGGAAGTAGAAGTAAAATCAGAGAGGCACGAGGAAGTGGATGACACGAGCAACACAAAATCTAGTACCGATGGTTTATCAAAAAGTGATCTCAAAAAGGAGGTGCAACTTTCAAAGGAAACAAAAGCCAATAAGGTGCAAGCCTGGGCTCAAATTAGATCATCCCTTTGTGCGCTTGAGAATATAATGAGCTCTCAAGTTAAGAAGAGGAAGAATATGAAAGGTGAACCGAAAACCATAGGAGAAAACCATTTTCAGTTAGTTGAAAAGACAGGATCTTCAAAAGCTTCTGAGGACTTGGAGGAAAAGGACTGTGTTAGTGACGTTTTGGATGAAAGTAAGAGTGCCTCCATTGCAGAAAATTCAGAGAATGGTGGGATCTCCGAGAGTGCAAATACCATTGACGCAGAAGGGAATTTGGCACTTAGTGTTTCTTGTAGTGCACACACTGCCATGGAAGGGTTCGCTGTGGATGATGGCAATTCTTATATTGTGGATGCTGGCGATCCAGAGAGGCATGGCAGTGTGGACACTAGTGAGACTAAAATGGCAGTTAACGTGAATGACATTGGAGAAGAAAAGGCTGTTGATGATGGGTTTTGTGAGGAATTAGAGTGCCTCGTCCGAGGAGGAGTGCCAAAGGATATCAGAGGAGAGGTAAAGCTTACATTTTTCAGTTGATGGAATCTACCAACCTCTTTCATTTGTAAAATAGTGCTGCATTTGATCACAGGTATGGCAAGCTTTTGTAGGTGTCAAGGCTCGGCGGGTGGAGAGATATTACCATGATTTGCTAGCACAAGAAAGAAACGCTAGGGAAAGTATGGACAGTGACAACTTATCTGGTGCAGCCAGGAAATGGAAAAGGCAGATTGAGAAGGTCAATAGATGCATGCGCCTTGGACTTTATCGTTTCAATTCGTAGGTGCTGCTTCTTTTGCTTTAAACTGGAATTTGGGTTTCTCCCTTTGCTGAATTTTAATTCTTGTGCAGGACATACCACGTACATTTCCAGGCCATCCTGCTTTGGATGAGAATGGTAGAAATTCTTTGAGACGTTTGCTTTTAGCTTATGCTCGACATAACCCCTCTGTTGGGTATTGCCAGGTATTTGGCCAAGCTCACTGACTTAAGTGACGTTGTCTTTTCAAACCTTCAGCCCAACTCACTATAGTGGACTTTGTCCAACAACAAGAAAAATAATTTTTTAAAAAAAGAGAAGAAAAGGAAAGAGAGAAAATACTACGGGCTGAAAGGCATGATATTCAATTTTGGCTGATTCATGCCTTGATATCCTCCAAAATGAATACATATATATATATATATATATATCGTTCTTCTAATATTGTATTTTGGTGCCACACATGCAGGCAATGAATTTCTTTGCAGGATTGTTGCTACTCTTGATGCCTGAGGAAAATGCCTTTTGGTAGGTTCAAAAGGTGGCCCATCTTAATATGTATGATTTTTAGTTCAACAATTCTTTGGAGTGCTATGGATAAGCTAGAATGATTTTTTAAGACTTCTGAGTGGTGCAACTTGTCTCTCAAGCATGACCTTCGTTTGCTGCCTTTCTTAGGGGCATTAACTTTCCCTTGCTATAGATACTGTCCTTGAAAACATTTGCAGCTATAATTATGTGTATACACCTAACTATACATGCAAAACTGACCTGATTAGCTTACGGACTGCTTAATATCATTCTTAGGACTTTGGTGGGTATATTGGATGACTACTTCAATGGCTACTACACTGAGGAAATGATAGAATCTCAGGTTTGATTTTAAAAGATTTTTTTACATTTATTGCGTATATCAATCTGATTTGTAAAATATTGTTGCATATATACAATGCAAACCCAATTAATCTTAGGCTTGTAGAGGTTATGAGCACGTTGATTACCATTTTATTATTTGGTCTTTCATGTCAGGTGGACCAACTTGTCTTTGAGGAGTTGATGCGGGAAAGGTTTCCAAAATTAGGTTTGTAGATCTTTTTTCGTCCCCTGTTTTCAGTTCTTTTCATTTCATGAAACAGTGTGTGTAATTTTATTCGCTTGTGCTTCACTTCTGGTGCAGTTAATCATCTAGATTACTTGGGAGTGCAGGTGGCATGGATCTCCGGACCTTGGTTTCTTTCCATTTTTGTCAATATACTTCCTTGGGAAAGTGGTGAGGATTTTTCATCTAGCTTTCCTCTA
This sequence comes from Ficus religiosa, assembly GCA_024759925.1. NCBI lineage: Eukaryota > Viridiplantae > Streptophyta > Magnoliopsida > Rosales > Moraceae > Ficus > Ficus religiosa. The sequence goes on along the minus strand of JAFMPE010120733.1, from coordinate 9,054 downwards.
TATCAAGTTTCGTTCTTGTAATTCACATTTACCCTTGTTGCTTTCTCAATCTTCAGTTCTCCGAGTTTGGGATGTGCTTCTATATGATGGGAACCGTGTTATGCTATTTCGGACAGCACTAGCATTGATGGAGTTCTATGGTACCAGCTTATATTATTAAGTGCGCATGGAAAACTCAATCTGTTTTGGTCCCAATTGTACCAAGCAATGTAATTTTGTCATCGTATAAATTTGTGCAGGTCCTGCATTAGTTACGACTAAAGATGCAGGAGATGCTACTACTTTGTTGCAGTCCCTTGCAGGCTCGACGTTTGATAGCAGCCAACTGGTTTTGACTGCTTGCATGGGTTATCTTGCTGTAACTGAAGCTAGGTTGCAAGAGTTGAGAGAAAAGCATCGTCCAGCCGTACTAGCAGTAGTTGAGGAGAGATCAAAAAAAGGTCGTGTTTGGAAGGATTCCAAAGGGCTAGCCACGAAGCTGTATAGTTTTAAGCATGATCCCGGATCACTGATAGAAGAGAAAAAGACTACTGAAGGAGGTGAGAAGCTTCCAAAGGGAGATAAATCTGATTTAGATCCTCATTCCTCTAACGTCAATGATTTGCTTGATCACTTAGCTGTAGATCCAGAAGTTGATTCTTTACCAGATCTTCAAGAACAGGTACCTATCTCCTCTCATCTTCTCAAATATACCATATGTGAGTGCACTGTTCTGATTTGAAGTCTGTGTGGCTTAACTTTCGGCATTAGCATTGTTTTTCTCATGTTTTTCCTTCAAAATTGAATCATTGAAACTGATTGTACAGGTTGTCTGGTTGAAGGTTGAGTTATGCAGGCTGCTGGAGGAGAAAAGATCTGCTTTACTTAGGTTAGTTCCTACTTTAGGATTTAGTTTCCTGAGATAACGATTTCATATTATACTTTTCCCTTTCCATATTGTCAAAGATGAAGACAGGGAAGACACACTTTACTCTCACTGTCATAGCCAACTCATCATGTTTCGAATCCTTGCATCGTACTCACCTCATCAACAATGCCTGCTTGATGTAATTTTAGTGGAGAAGTTAAAATTCCTTTTCTATGTTTCATTTTATATTCCACATTTTCAATTTGTTTTCACGTTGACATTACAAAAAGGGGGTATTGCATGATCACCTCTTCTATGAGCAAGCCCTCGGACTATGTTTTTTTAAATCTACCCTTTGACTGAATCTTCAAGCAAAAAGCAAAAATGAAATAGACAGATATATGTACATGTAGATATTTGTATGTTGGCTGATTATTGCTGCAGTGCTTTTGACTGTCACGAACTGTTCATAAACCTCCATAGTTGATAGGTGCAACGAGTTTTAATATATGAAAATTTCAATCTCTTTTTACTACCAAAAAAAAAAATAATTGAATTGTTGCTTGATTTCTCTTTCTTTCCAGAGCTGAGGAGTTGGAAACAGCACTTATGGAGATGGTCAAGCAAGATAATAGGCGACAATTGAGTGCAAAGGTATTTCTAGTACTGTTTTAGCCAGCTCTCCTAGCTCTGTTATGTCTGTCTGTGAAACAATGTTGAGGAATATTTTTGCAATTTGTAGTTCCAAAACAATGAGATCTATTGCTGCGTTCTCAAGTCCTTCCACCTCTTTTGAATGACTTTAATTCTTCTATATCATATCTGTGAGCATGCTAAATTGCATCCTGGTAATTAGCATTTATACAACTTAAGAATTCATACCTTCCAGCCTTGTATTCTTAAACTAGGTAACAATCATCTAATTGTCATCTTTAAACTCTTATGTTTCATCTTAGCCTTCGTTTACACTCCATGCAGGTAGAGCAATTGGAGCAAGAGGTGGCCACACTACATCAAGCCCTTTCTGATAAGAAAGAACAAGAAACTGCAATGCTGAAGGTTAATTTTTCTGCCCTATTTATGGGGACTAGTAAACTTTGCTTCTTGTTTTACCGTCCGGCTTCATCTAACTTAACATGATATAGGTCTTGATGCGGATCGAGCAAGAGCAGAAGGTAACTGAAGATGCTCGATTAGGTGCAGAGCAGGAAGCAGCTGCACAGAAATATGCAGTATATGTGCTTCAGGTTTCATTTTGCCCCTTGATAGTTTCATTTTTACTGCTGGTCTTGGTCCAAAAATTGAATATTGTTATGGCTATTATGTATATGTCGTACAAGTTTCTCCAAGTAAAGAGCGTTATGCAGGAAAAATATGAGAAAGCTATGGCTTCACTTGCTGAGATGGAGAAGAGGGCGGTCATGGCCGAATCAATGTTGGAGGCTACACTCCACTACCAATCTGGCCAAGTTAAAGCACATTCTTCTCCCGGGTACGTGGGATTTTCTTTTGTACTATGCTACTATTCTTCCGGATTAAATATCATTGAACTGAGATTATGCCTGACTTCTTTATCATGAGAAAATTAGAGATCACAATTAATGAACAGGTTTTTCTCTTAATATTGTAACGATCCATACAAAGTGGTTTGCTGGACTGGCCATATACTTCTACCTTTTTTTTTTTTCCTGTTAACTTACCATGGTAGTGTCCTTTCTAGGGTTGCACGGAATCAAGGATCAACTCAAGATAACACAAGAAAGACGGGTCTTCTGCCTTTTGGACTGGGTTGGCGTGACAGAAATAGGGTATGTATCTTGAGATTGACTTCTTGATCTCTTAATGACTCTTGATCTCTTAATGACTCGTGTATTGCTTGTCAAAGTTCGTTACTTTATCCAGACTTCACAAACCTGCTTCATTGAACCTCAAATGCTGCAACAGAGCCTGAAAAAGCTTGTTAATTTATAGCATTTTTTCGTCACAGGGCAAACCGGCTAATACCGAAGAGTCTGGTGAAAGTAATGCAACAAATGAGCGAATGGATCCGAGCACTCAACAGAAGAAAACTAGTGAACAAGAGCAGCAATAATGCAGGGTATAAAAGACACAGATGGCTTCACCATCTAGTACTATTATATCTGCCACATTTCTTCTTGTAGATATGCATACAACTCAGGAAGCAAACGACATGTACCATGTCGAACTTAAATGCAACTCCCTGGATTTTAGATTTTTTTTTTTTTTTTTGGGGTATATTTAATTAAATTTATTTATTTCTAATAAAGTTGAAGAAATTTTGTTCAACAGATGGATTTGATGCTAATTAAGGTTTTTTTTCATGCTTGATAAGTTCCCTAAATCAGCTTGGTCATCTGAACACATTGTAACGGTGTAATTGATCTGTAATGAGCTCGAAATATCGTCTTTGAAAGTATAATTTGAAATGATTATCATTATGCAAAAACACTTGAGCACATGAAATTGAAGATAGAAAATGGCCAAACATGCATTTCAGAAATCAGACTAATAATTTAGAGTCCATGTATATTCATGTCTGGACCATTCAGTTTTTACAACACTTGATAAGTGAAATACATGGCAAAACTGTACAACAAAATCCCCAAGGTAAAAATTCAGGAAAAGAAACCCAATATGGTATAAAGAATGCAGGTTTTTACAATGGAATAATCCCTACTAGCTAGTAGGCATACCAATCTAGATAAAGCTCTCTTGGTTTGGATGTACATACAGAAAAAGAGAGAGAATAACTAAAATTTTCTTTCTAACAAAAAACACAAGGGAAGATGACACGAAATTTGGTATCCATAAGGTGAATGAGCTGCAGCTGAGAATTCGAACATAACCGGCATTTACTTTCCCCATAAACATTTGACTCAATCCCAAAGCAGCAGAAAAGTCCTCAGGTTTTTGAACTTAGTACCAGTACGTGAATCGCCTTGTCTCAATCCTTTCTATTATTTCATATCCGCCATCCCCTACCACCATTGAGATCTCTTGTCAATGTCTCTCCGAGCTTTAGGAGTACCAGGGGCGAAGCGAGAAGTTTGTACCGGTTGTGTATCAGGGTCGTATTTCTGGGAAGCGAGGTAACTCAAAGCTGTTACAACATCAGCTATCACCGGCCGCATATTAGGCTGCTCTTGAACGCACATAGCTGCAACAGCAAGAGCTTGATACAGGCCTCTTGCAGGATATTGACCTTGGAGCGTTGGATCGGCCATTTGCGAAAATTTCCTCCGGTCTTTAAACAAAGGTTTCGCCTGAAAGTAACTGGGTCATCTTGTTTTGTCCAACAAAAAAAAAATGTATACAGAAATTTCTCTCTTTGGACTTTACTCTAAAAATAGATGTCCGAATAATAGTATTACAATTTGGGATTTAGACTACCGAGGAACCAAATGTTTCAGCTCTTAAAGTAATTAACGAGCAGAAAATATCAAAAATGTATATTTTTTTGGGAAAGTAGAATATATTAAAAAAAAAAATGTCTTATTGCTGCAGTTATTGTTGGGTCAGAATATATCAAAAATGGATAAGAAGGGACCATAATGTTACTGATACATTATGAAAAGCTGACCGCAAAAAGGGAAAGGGAAACTCTTACCCATGCAACCAAGTTCTGCTCTCCTGTGGCTCTTGAACTGTCAATAGCTTTCCTGCCCGTAATAATCTCCAAAAGAACTACCCCAAAACTATATACATCCGATTTTAACGTCAATTGACCCGTCATGGCATACTCCGGAGCACAATATCCATAGGTGCCCATTACCCTTGTAGATACATGCGTGTTATCCCCAACGGGCCCAAGTTTAGCCAAGCCAAAATCAGAGAGCTTTGGATGGTAATCTTCACCGAGCAAAATATTTGAGCATTTCAGATCTCTGTATATAACAGGAGGGCTCGCTTTGTCATGCAAATACTCCAATCCTTTTGCTGCCCCAGCAGCTATTTTCATTCTTGTGTTCCAGTCAAGTCGTTTCTTACTGGGTGAAATGTCTGCAAAATGAGCTTATAAAAAAACTGCATCACATGAAGAGTAAATGAATAAAACAAGGTTGAGAAGCAAATGGAATTAATTCACGTACATACCGTGTAAATGATCTTCCAATGATCCTAAGGACATAAACTCATAAACAAGAAGCCTCTGATCTCCATCGGCACAATAACCAATAAGATTAACAAGGTTAGGGTGGTGAAGAAGACTTAACATCAGAACCTCAACGAGGAATTCCCTGTTCCCCTGCAGGCCGTTACGATCAAGTTGCTTGATTGCCACAACCTACACAGAACGCGATAAAACTTTTTAAAAACCCATGGCAAGACAACCAGAAACCCATATTTTAGCAGGATATTTTTTCAGCTGCTCATAGTTTCGCTTATACATGCATAGCCATTTTGAATAGTATGGCTGACTAACCTGATTAGAACTTTCTAAAAGCCCTTTATAAACTCGACCAAATCCTCCCTCACCCAAGAGACATTCAGCCCTGAAATTTCTAGTTGCAGCTGCCAACTCGCGGAATGTAAAAGTCTGTGCTGCAATGTGATCCGACCCACCATTTTTGGAAGCCTCCTCGTTCAAGGATGAATTCGTCTTGAAACTACCTGAACCAAATACTAAGTTTATAAAAAAAAATATGACAATAGCTGAAAAAGGTTAGACTTGATTTTCACAGTGAGAGAAAGTAGAACCAAAATTACCAGAACAAAATAACAAAAAAAAAAAAATGGCAAAGAGCCAAAGACAGAACAAATACGCAAAAAAGGATGCTGGAATTCAGATTTGATAATGCAAAGCAAATAAAACCGAAAGCCTTCTTTACCACAAAAGAGCTTTACCCACCTCTAATTCATGGTTCAAACTCCAAAGGTACCAGAATAATCTAACTACGGTCCGACTACTAAATTCAAAAAATTTTGTGTCATAAGATACAACAAGAAATCATTGGCAAATAGGAAGAAGCATGTATTATATATTAGTAGAAAAATGCATATCAAGAGGTTCATTTAAGAACAGAAATTGATGCCATAGTTGAATGATTTCATGGCATTTCCTAGGTTGAAGTTCATCTAGAAACTATCACAAAGACCAAAATTCGATAAAAAGGACAAGAATTAACTTAAAAAGAGGGGGGGGGGGGGGGGAGAAGAAATTTTTTTTTTTTTTTTTTAATGCTTAGAAGCAAATTCAGATAACCTCCACGCCAATTCAAACGGCAAAAGACATGTAATTTCTCAAAACTATGAACACATATTTAATGAAATAGAACGATTTCTAAAAGATAAACACAAACACAAACAAAATCACAAACCAGCAAACATAGACAAGAAATTCCAAGTCTCCGATTAATACAGAACAAACCCAGATAAGAAATCGATCAAAACTCATCATTTGTGATAAAAACAGAACCAAATATCAAAAGGGTATCTATATTATCAAACCTGATATCAAGTTTCAAGCTTTCCGCAAAAATTATATTGAAAAGGGGGAAAATAAATATAAGAAAGTACCTGAAGTGGGTGGTTTGATCTGATCAACGTTGTGGCCTATGTTGTTGTTCTTCTTCTTCTTGGTGGCTTTGCCGTTGGATTTTCCAGAACACAGAATCCAACACATATTCTTCTCCTTCTTTTTTTTTTTTTTTTTTTTGAATATGTTTTCTAATATAAATTCGTTATATCTCTAGATTGAGGAAAAAGATAGAGAGAGAGAGAG
>JAFMPE010120715.1:0-11361 GCA_024759925.1 Ficus religiosa | reverse complement strand
TATATATATATATATATATGTCGTGCAGGAGCTGTGGTGAGGGTAACATGTGAAGCGGTAGACAAGTACGGGTTAGAAACGGCGCCGTTCTCGTTCTTGAGTGAAGCGAGTGACGAAAAGGGGTATTTCTTGGCAACGTTGTGCCCTTCAGAGATTTCAAGCAATAGGAAGCTCAGAGAGTGCAAGGCATTTCTGGAGCTCTCTCCGTCGGAGACTTGTAACGATCCAACGGATGTTAACAATGCTGTTAGGGGTGCTCTCCTTTCTTCCTATCGCTTCCTTGAGAACAAGAATATTAAATTGTACGCTGTTGGTCCTTTCTTTTTCACCACATAGCCTAACTCGGTCTCTAATAATGGTTACTAATTAAGTTTAACAATTTGGTGTTTTGGTTTTGGTTTTGGTTTTTTTCTAATAAAGGGCTGGTAAATTGTAATGAGCTTTTTGGCTATTGATAATTCAAGGTACACCATTGACATACATATATATTTTAATAAAAGTTTGTTTGGAAGGTGGGAAAAGTGGAAGAAATGGATAGCGATATATATAGATATAGATGAGGGGATTACTTGTAGAATTTAATTTGTGCCAGCTTGTTTAATAGGAAAGACTAGAGAAAGGAATAAAATTAGGTAAAAGATTTCATTATCTTCTAGGGAATCCACCCTAAACATGACAAGAGAGGTTCTTCCGTTTTATCATTTTTCTCACACGCCAAACAGCCTGATTGTATGGTTGGTATTGTAATTTCATCTTCATGAAAAGTGCATTAATATTTTCACTGTCATGATACAAAATTAAGGCCATAGAACCTCATAAGTATAAATTACAGGTGCCGTAGCAAAAGTAGAAAATAAAGGATAAATCTTTGTAAAATCTGTTGTTCCACTCAAAATGCCGGATAATAGGAGATCTTAAAAAAAAAAAAAAATTAATAATAATACATCAATCACTTGTTGATGGAAAAATAAACACTATAATTTCATTCATACAACTCTACCTTGTTTACTATTATCAAACTAACATATTTATAAGTTAAACTATTATTTAAAATAGTTTATTAACATATTACGGGACTAACAGATTTATAGAATAAACTATCCCAACAAAAGCAGGAAACCACAAACGAAATTGAGAAGTAAATAATTCAGAAAATTATAATTAAAGGAAATTAAAAAACAGGAAATTAACTTTATATTTCATCAAAGTATTAAGTCTTAATTAGATTTGATTTTTAGATCAAATTATTCTACAAAAAATTTAACAATTTTCTTAATTAAAAAATTGATTATTTGATTCAAAGTCTCCAAAAATAGAATTTAACTTTTATTCTATAGTTGTTTTCTTCAAATAAAAAATAAAGTCCCCAATTTTTATGAATATATTTCCCAAACATAGACCGCATTGATCTTAGGTGTTTAAGTTTAATTCCATTTTTATCAATATCATAATATTTAAAATGAGATTCTATTTAAAAAATAGAAAGAAAGAAAAAAAAAAGGCTAATTCCAGTCGCTTCACAATTCATTTAGTTTCCTGACTTGACTTGGAAACTCTTTTTTTTTTTTAAAGAAAAAAGGATTAAAAAAAACTTGAATACTTGTGTAATAAATCATCAAAAAAGACACGTTAGAATAACATAAAAACACCGATTCTAATTTTAATTTTTAATTATTAATACATATAAACGTGAGTTATAATCTTTTTATTATAGTAGATACAATCAAATGATATGATAATCTTTTAAATACTTATTAATAAAAAAAGTGACAATTCATATATCATAAAGATTAGTACTCAAACTTTTAGATTTAAGTTGGTCTCTCTATTATTTTCTATTTATAAATAAGAGTGCTTAATGACTTAAACAAGAATTGAAAAAAATAATAATATAATAAAATAATAAGAACGTGATATTTTATGATTTTACATTACACATTGGTCCCCCATTCTCTGTTTGTCACGTGTCAGTCATGTGGTTAAAATATCATCGTCATATGATGATCACGTTATTATCATATGAAATTTTTTTATTTCTATTTTTGATTTTTTGGCTTTGTTTGTTCATTCGATACTTGCAAAACTAGTTCTTTTATATACTCAAATACCTCCTCTTTCAAACAAAATTTAAAAAAAAAAAAAAAAAAAAATTGCCGTGAGAGATTAATGAGCAGAATCATACACACAACAGTTACACACAAACTTCAAATGTGCCGTGAGAGATTAATAAGCAGAATCAGAATCTGCACCGCCAATAACCTTACACTTATGGGAAGCAAAGAAAAGATGCAAAAGTAACGAATCTCTGTCCACACACAAACCCAAAGAAAGTCCACTTCAAGCTCCGTCAAGGTCCGATACCTAGCTCCTTTATAGACTCAAATACCTCCTCCTTCAAACAAACCCATTTAAAAAAAAAAAAAAAAATTTTACCTTGGTTATTGCAGAAGAGAGAGAGAGTAAAAAATGGAAGAAGATATGGAAGAAATTAGAATGGAAGAAAGAATAATAGGCAATAATAATGGGGAGAACAATATTGGAGAAGAAGGGCAATTAGAAAAAAACGAGAGACAGATAATAAGCATAGGCAGAAATGATAATGATAACAAAAACAAAGGAGGAGGCTGTGGGCTTGTGATTGGAAGTGCGTTGGTTATTGGAGTGATAATGGCTGCAACTTTTGTGTTCATGAGAAACAAAAGAAGAAGGGATTCTTCCAACGACAACCAACAATGCAACCTAGGACTGCGCTGTCTTCTTCCTTCAAGGTCAGAAACACTTTTTTTGTTGAGATTAGAGATAATTTTCTAATTACAAAATGGTTAATTTCAATTTTTGTTACATTGTCTTACTTTGCTCTTTAGAACTTAAAATATCACGCTATTGACATCCGAAGTTATCAAACGTTTCATTGTTGGTCTCTTTGTTATAGAAACGTTAAACAAATGATAAAATGAATTGGTTAAACATATATCTAGTATAAATAATCTGTCTCAATCAACTATCTAACTTCCATTTTATCAAATTCCATTTACCCACCAATCATACGAGCCTCACATGCTTCATTGCATCTTTTTATTTTATTTTATTTATTTAATGTTTTTGTTATAGTGAGATCAAGAGTGAAATGTTTGATAACTTCGGGTGACAATAATGTTGAAATTTAAGTTGTAGAGGACAAAGTGAAACTACCTTTATTTTTGAGGGCTTAAATTTAAATCATCAAAATTTGCAATATATTGTAGATGCTCTGCTGTGTGGTGCCTGTGTTTTTTATTATTTGCAAATCAAAACGTTTCTTTTTTCTTTTTTTTGAATCGCAGTTGGAAAGACAAGCAAGTCTCAGAAGATGGAGGGGATTCTTCCATGGATTTAAAGTCTTGTAAACATTCAAGGTTTTTTTAATTAATTTTTCGAGATTTGATTGGGGACACATGCCCCACTCATTAGGCCGTGACTCCGCTGTGTGCGCGCCTGTGTTTTTTTATAATTTGTTAAACCTTTTTTTTTTTTTTTTTGGTTAGAGTCAGTTGGAAACAAAATCAAGCCTCAGAAGATAGAGGGGATTCTTCAATGGAACAGGACCGGGATTCTTCCATGGAACCGAACTCAGCGCCCATTTTGCAACCCATGGTGTACGAAGACAAAATGCCAGAACTAGAAGAAGCATCTCATCCAGCGAGGAGTGGAGAAGAACATAAACACATCCGAATAGAAAAGAAAACCCACTTCAACAGAGAAACTGTCCTCAGCAATGGTGCAACAGAGGAAAGCATGACAGTAGACGAACTGCCAACGAATGCTTGGCTTCGGATTTTGTCCGTGTTGATGCTCGTTCTGTTTTTAGTGTGGATTTTCCCATTCCTCGTAAAGCTTTGTATGCGGTTCTCTTGTTGTCCGGTTAAGTTCAAAGAACTGTCATAAATAACTTTATTACTTAAGTTCAGATTTTGCGCTAACACTCGGATATTGTTTGTTCTGTTACTGACCAGGACTCGAGTCTAGCTGTGCATGAAGAAATTTAGCTACGTCTCTAGACGGTGAGTTTGAGTCGAAGCCAGTTCATTGATTCTCGTCTTCAAGTAAAAAGAGAAGATACAAGTGAAATATTCAACCCTAGGCTTAAGTCTATGTATTGCAACATTATATCAAAAATATATGTATTCCACTTTAGAAGAAGCAAAAATAAATGTATTGCGCAAAGATAGGTAAAACCTCTGTTTAGGTATTTCACCTGTCCTCTTCTTTACAAAATGTATGCTAAACCTAAGTATGCACTCTTTTTCCCATATACATTGCCCTGAATCCACAGACTCAGCTCAACTGACTGCTGCTAGTTTTATTTGATTACTGCGGGTCCAACAAATTCATTACCAGCTAAAAATCTCTTTACCTTGAATCTATTTTTGAACATACTGAAATCTTGATTTCTGAGGACAAAACTTCATACCAAAGCCTGCCATTGCTGCTGTGAGATTGGAGGCTGGCCGGTACTGTGTGGATTGATTAGCATTCAAGTATTTCTGGGCTATCTATTGAACTTGACCAACTGCAACCTGTAGACCATCCCAATACACCGTGGATCACGTCTACTCTCGAGCAAGCATTAACCTAAGTAAGAAACACATTCATGTCAGGAGAGTAAAAATAATTAGGGAATGAGAGATGGGTGATGCCCAATATAGTACCAGATTCTCTCCGTCGCCTTCGACATGAAATAACATGACGGCCATTCCTCTTCCTCCATCAATCTCGGCCTGGTCGTTGAGGGTATAAGGTGTTAACGGGATTCCAAACTAAAGAACTTGATAATTAAATAGACCAGGCAAATTGAAGCAATCATAATTTGACTAATTATAATGTCAACTACTCACCACACAAGAACATATTGTGATCCCTGCAGTTGCCAACATCGTTGTGACCTCAGCCATCATGCCTGAAATCATTGTTGAAACCATTATGTTAAATTTTCGGCATCAGCTAGCACCAATGTGCCACAAATAACTCAAACGAACAGATAAAAAAAGAGAGATTGCCACCATGATCAATTGAAAAAACGAAAATGAATTACCTCTTCGATCTATGGAAACTACACAAAACCAGAGGATGGAGTGACCTTCTATATTGTGCCAAGACGCTATCTTGCTAGCTTGCCAGCTTTGCAAACCAGGCAAGACTTCCTCGTGCATCGGAATATTAGCTTGCATGATCCTGGCAATACAAACTCCCCGAGGCACCGATTCCCCTTCAACCTTCAAACTTACATTCTGCACATGTTTGCTATGTTTCCCATTCACCTTGGGAACCCAAACGCTTCCATTTTTATTGGGAACAGAACCTTTGGAATCACGTCCTCGTGACGACAATCCCATGACGTTTGAGAGGATTCTGTTCCACACAGGTTTGTTTCCTTTAGGGGTATCTGGAAGTTCCTCTGCTTCACTCTCCTCCTCGGAAATGAAATCATTTACTGAATCAGCTGTTATTTCAGCTGCAGAAAGTGCTGCTTGCTCCCTTAAGAACTGTGCAGAATAAAATTAGACAATTAGGAAAATTCAACTGATTGAAAGGAAAAAAAAAAACCTGGAACAAGAAAGCATACTTTCATAATTTTATGTCTGGCACTACGTGTTTTTGCATGTTGCAACCACCGCTTATGCCTCTGAAAAGCTGATTTTCCAGAAAGAGCCTGGATAAGATAAAGTTTTTGAGCGTGAAAAAACAGCACAAGACAATTGAATGCAAACTTGTGGCTATAACTTGATGACCTTAAATTTACACAAAAAATATGCTATCAATTGTCATGTCATAATCAAAACCTATTACGATCTTCGTTATGATTCTAAAGGTGTGTCAAAAGTGACATGTATACATACATATTCACCAGCCTCAAGTTCCAACAAAAACCCTCTAATGTTGTAACATAGGACCCAGATCGCAACATGCTTAGTTTCCTCTTTTTCAAAGGAATTTAAAACATCTGTTTTCGTTGATCATATGCAAGGAATTCTCGTAGAATTATTACATGATTAAATAAAAAATGAAATGGCATATAATGATGGCTGAAAATTACTGACATTATAGGTGATAATCTCCACAACTTCAGCATTTGAAAGTTCATGCATGGGAGCAACAAGATTGCCGTTGACCTGCACATTAGACAAAGTTAGGGACTAACAATCAGATTTTTATTTCCTCATAATTTAGGAGCAAAAGTTGAGACAGAAAAAATAACTAGAAATAACTCAAAACTGAGAACAGTACCTTTGCGGCCACCATTTTGTTTCCAATATCAGTGTGTATCATGTAAGCATAGTCAATCACAGTTGCTCCACTGGGCAGATTTTTTATCTGTTCATATTCCAAAGAAAATTGTAAGGATTCCAAAACATAGTACCTCTCGAAGTTTTCAATTCAATTGTTTTTAATCCAATAGAAAAAAACCACCATCAGAAATCACCTCTCCCCTAGGCGTAAACACAAAGACACGACTACCCAGCAGGTCTCTTGTGATAGTGTCAACAAATTCCCTAGAGCTCATGTTGCCTACAAACTCCTCTTGCCATTCTCTAATTGCATTGAGCCAGCCAATCTGAAGGAAACAAAGACTTTATTCATGAAATTAGCATCAAAGTCGGGACTTGAAAGGGTTTTACTAGAAACCCCTTTCAAGTATGATGAGTAACTATCAAATCATAAATCAGGAATGAGAACAGGAAAAATACCCTGAGTGCAATGTTTGCATTATTCAGACACACAGGCTTTCCTCTTGAACTTCTACCATTAGGTACAGCATGTCCAACTAAACCCGTAACAAAGACTTTCCCACTGTAATGAGCAGCAATGCCTCTTTCAGCAATCAGATCCATCTCCTCAGTTCTTATCTGCCAATAAATGATTTAACAAAATGTGAAAAATAAACACATAGCTGATAAACAAACTAACCCCACAAATGACACAATGTTGAGTTCAGCATGAAATTGAATAACAATTTAAGGCACATGCTTTAAGATCTTAAGACTACCTGCACTTCTAGCCGAAACATGCTCTCGTAGAGGAAAGGGATTACAGTTGTATGGAGACTTTGGTAGCCATTAGGTTTTGGGTTTGCAATATAATCTTTCATCTGTTAAAAAAGATAGCAGTCAGAACATCTGGTGTGCTGCAAACATGTAACTTGTGAATTGAACAGAAAAGGAAGTATACGCACCGATCGAGGAATGGGAGTCCAGATTCCATGGATTAATCCAAGAACATGATAGCAAATCTGCAGAGAAGACAACCATAAGAAAGAGCTCAATGGCATATTAAATACAGAATGCAGCAAAGGACAACCCATTTCTTTGGCTAAAACAACTCTAACCTGCTGTGGCGCACACAAGGGCCCAACTCCAACACATGGCTTTGGTTTTATGATTATTCGAAGCTGGTGATAGCGTATCGAACTTTTAGTCATTAAGGATATATGAATCATCACCAAGTTTCCCAGTCATGTTCTTGAAATTAGTTCAAGAAAATATCAAGACAAACCTGTGCAATTTGGTTAACTTCGTTGATTGATCCTTTAGATTTCAGCACAGATTTATAGATACTGCAAGTAAATAGCAAGACTCATTCAACAGCCTGAAATTGAATAACATACCTCATTTCTTTGGAAATAAAATTACAAAAGGCTCTAAAATAAAAAATAAAAAAAATAAAGGCCTTTCAAACAGGAACCGTATCAAGTATAGAGTACGGCAAGAAAAAAATTGTAAAACAGAGATTCATCAATTGACCTGTAAGGCTCCTTGAAAACAGCACGAACTTCAGTTTTCACAGTCATAAGGTCTAAGAACTGATCATCCTCAAGCTTCTTCATCAGAATTTTGTTTGCCTGGAAAAGAAAAACACCATCTTAATGAGCAGATTATTGGTCAAAATATTAGAAGTTAGTTTGACATATCCATTTGATGCTGGGATGGCAGCCATGAATTTGAAAGTCCATAAAAGTCTTACCTCCACAAGTTCTTTTTCGTGCTCTTTGTAGAGGTCTGCAACTCTTCTCTTGACTTTAGCATAGTCTTCAGGATTTGTGTACATGAAGGAAAGATTCTCAAGTTCTGACTGCAACATATCATCAGCACATTAATTGAATATAATCAATGTAAAGATCCCTTACGTTGGTTGTTTGAAATTAGCATACCAATATGCCATATTTCGACAGTCCAAAATTTGATAACTAGAGAGGAGATACCAAATCATGAAAAATTACTCCTGATGGTACTCTTAAGTCAATATTTACATGCTAACACAACAATCGAAACTAGACATCTAAGTATTAAGAAGAAAAAAGTATAAATAGTATATAGAATGGATTGGAGAATACCTTGATTTGGTACATCCCAAGCAACTTGGCTAGAGGAGCAAAGACTTGTAATGTCTCCCTTGCAATGCTGAACTGAATACAAAAGAATATCAAAATGTAACAGCAAGTCCTCATCAAACTCGTCGATAGTGAAGAACATTAAATGAATAATATGGCACCTGTTTGTGTGAAGGCATGTGTGAGAGAGTACGCATGTTATGTAATCTGTCACCTAGTTTGACGATTATAACACGAACCTGGAACAATTAGCCCTCTTAGTAGCCAAATTGGTTTACAATAAGAAAAAAAGAACAGCAATAACAAAAACAATGACAAAGGGGGGTCACCTCCTCTGTCATGGCTAGAAACATCTGCCTCAGGTCATCAGCTTTTACATCTGAATCGTTTTCATTCTTGCACTTCAATTTTCCCAGCTTAGATACCTAGTCACAATTAATTATAAAGGTAAAATGAACCCAGTCCAAAATATTTTGTTACTTAATCCAACTTGAAAAGAAATGTATAACCTACCTTGGTTTCTCCTTCTACAATGCGACGCACAGTGGCACCGAACTCATCCTCTATTCTTTCAAAGGTCACAACATCAGTGTCCTCAACTGTGTCATGTAGTAATCCGGCAGCAATCGATTCCCAATCCAATTCCTACAAGGAAAATTATGTAACTTCATGGTGAAAATATTATACAATAAGTAAGGTCATAGTTTTTCAATTTGGAGACTCACAAGTTCTCCTAGAATGCGCGCAACTTCAACTGGATGGATGATGAAGGGCTCTCCACTTCGTCGCTTTTGACCGTCATGAGCCTCAAAAGCTAGCTGCAAACCAGTGAAACTATTTTTAGTTTGAAGATGGCCATCAATTAAAATAATGGGTTTGCTAAAAAGTGCATGCTACATAATTTATTTCATGCTAGAGAACACTGACCTTAAGAGCATTATGAACCATTTCCAGTTCTTTAGGTGGAAGGTATGAAATAGTGGGTCTAAGATCCTGCAGGTATTAACGGCAGAAGGTTTAACTCAAACCATGAAAGTACCATCTCTATGTTTACAGGCTAAGATCATCGTCTAAAGATTCCCGTTTTCAAAAAGTCAAGCCATACCTCCCACAACCTTTCAGGAGTAACCTCGTCAAATGCATCCGAGTTCAAGGATGAATAACAGCACAAGTGCCATCTTTTGCAAGCAACATTAAGTAAACTAGACCTATAGATGTTTCCGAGTGCAAAATCTGAAGTTTCGCTGCCGAACCAACCACCAGTATTTGAGGTTTCACAGCTCTAGAAAAAGTGCAACATTAAGCAAATATTACAGTTAATTCTTATTACTGCATAACGGACATACCATATTACGATACATATAAATCTTCATGTGTGTATAGAACGAATTAATAACTAGCCATTGAGGTGTCTACAAACTACAAAGGAATAAACACCATACCATACCACTAGAAAAAACGGACAGACAATGTCAGTAGAGCAAATTAGTTAGTAGCGTGGTCAAGAACATTCTTCATAGACCTATTTCCATAGTTGCAAGTCTTTCTTTCCTCTAAAAATGAAAATTAAAAAAGAAAAAGAAAGAGAAAGGACACAAGAAAACCAAGATACACCCTTTCCGCCTCTTTTCTCAAACTCAAAATGCATTTCACAAACAGTTGATCAAAAGAATCTGTAGACATAGAACTCTTTAGGAAAAACTAACTCAACGGAAAAGGGTACTCGATCCACTTATAAACACCGTAACAGCCCAATAAATAATTGAACAATGCGGGACAAATTCAACTTCTAACACCGACATAGAAAACTAAGAGTCTGTTTAACAAAGTTTCGCCTTTTACGCCAATAAAGGTATCATTTTCAGCCACTAATAAACATAAAAACAGCTTTTTCAAAATGAAATCAATGAATCAAAATTGAGAGAAAACTTACGAAATTGGTTCTTGTTCTTCTTCCATTTCGCGCATACGACGACGACGAAGAAGAGCACTGGGGAGGATGGGCCGTGCTGGCGAGGAATCCGGTGAGGACTCTCGGAGCTTTCCACGCACACGACAGAATGTTACAGTCATATCTCCCACTCCCATCCCCCTTTGCCAACTTACATATGCTTACGCATTCTAAAGGAACTACCAAAACCCCACAAACAACAACAAACATTATTCGAAAACTTCAAATTTCACGAACAAAACCCTCAATTCGGATACTCAAGAAAAAAGCAGAAACTAAATTAACAAAAGAAAAATCGAAAATTCAATGCCCGGCATGAAAATAATAACAATAATAATAATAATAATAAATAAAAGAAAATTACCAGACAGGTAAGGAGCGGAGGCCATTTGTTTGTGAAGGAACAGAGCAATCTCATTGAGTCGAGCTGAGCATTAAACGGCCGAGAAATTCAACCAACCACACAAACACGCCTCGAAGAAGAAGCTCAAGAACGCAACAAGAATGTCCAAGAAAATTGAGGGAAAAAAATCAAAATAAAAATGAAAAAAAAGAGGGAATTGTTGCAGTGAGAGACAGAGAGATTCTGTTCGGACAATGAGGAGGTTCGAATCCGAGAAACGTTGGATTTCGGCGAAATAAGCGACGGATTGGATTGACGAGATGAATTTGGAGAAAGAGATAATTTGTGAGAGGAAAAGAAAAAGAAAAGAGAGGAGAGAAGAGATATTAAGCTTAGCCAAGGCCACACAAATACCGTTTGATATAAGATATTTATATAAATATATATTATATAATATTTTTCTTTTTTGAGGTGGGTTTAAATGGAAATTGCTATGGTGTGGAGTGAGCAGAACGGTGTGGTAGGCCACCGTGGTTATAGTGTGACAAGTCAGCCTAAGATTACGATTTTAGATTCTTTTATCATTACTACATGATTACATGTGTAATAATCAGTGTACGTTTTCTTATTATTTTATATCAAAGAAATCATATTTAAAAAAAAAAAAGTGTATGTAATAAATGATTCTCGATAAAGATGTAA
>JAFMPE010120701.1:0-11365 GCA_024759925.1 Ficus religiosa | reverse complement strand
TGGGATCACTTTTGTTTTGGGTTTCTTAAATTGAATGCCTTGTCGATATGTCGCCTTTGTTTGTATTGGACAACTATTGTTGGTATATAAAACAGCTTATCTTTTCTCCTTCTGTCTCTAACTTTTAGTTTTTCTTTTGTCCTTTATTTCTTTATGTTTTAATTTGCTCATTCACAGAGAACCCCTAGATCTCTTCATCTCTTTCTTTCTTTCTTTTTTTTTTTTTTTTTTTTTCCTTGTCGATACTTTTTATGACATCATTAACAATCCTCTTTCTACTCATCAATAAAAAGAAAAAAGTTCAAGTGACAAGTGCAGCTTAATTTAATTATAATTTTTGAATGCCAATTTACATGACATTGAGTAATTTTTATTTTTATTTTTATTTTACGTGAACACACCAATCAAACTCGAGAATTTTAAATTGTTCATTTTCATCATTTTTTTTAAATCTTAAAAGAACTTTTAGCTTGTACCTTTAGCATAACTTATGACTAAATTCCGCATTTCTTACAGGTGTAATATATGAACATTTACCACGATATATATGGACCCAGAAAAATTACGTTCTTTTGCGC
This sequence comes from Ficus religiosa, assembly GCA_024759925.1. Taxonomy (NCBI): domain Eukaryota; kingdom Viridiplantae; phylum Streptophyta; class Magnoliopsida; order Rosales; family Moraceae; genus Ficus; species Ficus religiosa. The sequence continues at coordinate 10,787 of JAFMPE010120701.1, read as the reverse complement.
TTACAAGCCTTGGGTAACTAATTATTCATTTGAAAGATTATCTATATGTGTTTTTTTACACCAAAAAAAAAAAACATTTATATAAATATATGTTACCTTATAGTTTTCCGAGAGATGTGGGGGAATATTTTTCCTATTTATTTCTGTTCATATTTTCTTTCCCTTTTAATGTCATCCATTTTACTGGTGGATCCGTTCTTATTAAAAGGTGTTATCTCATGTAATATAAACTTTTTTTTATGTTTGATATTTTTGTATCTTCTTAATGATTTAATGAAGTTTCCCCTTTCGAAAAAAACTTACTGATTTATTGATAATTGAAATCACCGCTTTTCTCACGATAATTTGGATAGATTTCACAGATTTGCCCGAGCAAATTATTAATAAATCATGTAGACGTAAAATAATAGAAAAAGATTGTTATAAAATAATATTTCTCACAAGAACGGCACTGCTTAAACATCCTATTTGACTTTTTAACGCGTCCTTTCAAGTGCAATTTTGTTGTTCACGTGAATGAGGAAAAAGACAATACATAATATACTTTATGATTATCTTTTTTTTTTTTTTTTTTGGGTCCTTTTTCAACCCACACACTCACATATAGAATAAGATTATTAGATAATGACTCAATTATAATTGAAAAAACAAAAAACAAAAAACAAAATTCGCGTTATTTTGCAACCTAGTCATAACCCTAATTTCTTTAATTTTCACACCTTAAAATCAAATCTTTTCTCTTTCAATTTACTATTTCAGAACATTTTACGCAGGAATTCTTTTTTAAAAATATTGGGAATAAACTTATTTATAATACTTTGTAATGTATATTATGCTATAAAATAAACATAATATAATAATTTATACATATTGATAATAAAAGCAAGCTTAATTTCTGGCATTTTCCTTTTCCTTTAGGCCGTTTTCACTATATTCTTTTGTCCCTTCAAGTGGTCCTGTAAGGTTTGTGAGAATAAGAACTGATAAAGAAGTTATTTTCGTTTCTATATAATTTACAGACTTTCAAGCCTCACATAATATATATGGTGCTCACTCAATTTTGCCTTGTACTTTTTGAGGTATGTCATCATACATATAAAAACAAATTTCAACGAGAGTAGTATTAAAAAAAACTAAAATTTTGTGATAGTAACTATATTTTTACCCTCTATACAGAAATTTTAATTATACTCATTTGATTAACTTAATTTTCAACACTCTAATTTTTAAGTGGACATAGTTTTGCATGTCGCACCGTAAATTTTTAAGGTGGGGACACTCCAGATCAAACCGCACTTAAAAATTAATATCATGACTAAAATAACAGAAACTATCAATAGAACAACAGCACATGTCCTCTCAAAAGCAAATTTTCTTCTGTATTTTCAGGTCATGCAGCTAGAAAAAGAAAATTTTGCCATGAAGGAACGTTATATGCAGCTTTCTACTTTTCAAGTAAATATTGTTCTTGTGAGTTATGAATTTCAGGTTTGACTTTATTGTTTTATTACGCAGGGAGAGAGCACAAATTTTTTCAACTCCTTTGGAAGCTCGTTGGATTCTCTTATTTCCTTTTGCATAGCTATTAGTGCAAATTAAAATATTTTTCATTTATACTTTGATAATATCAAGAGTTATTAAAAAGAAGAGAAAAGTATTCTAACAGGTGTCTTAGTGTTAGTTTGTGTTTGCTGTGATTTTGACATAATATCTATTTTTATTTCTAGCAAAATGAGAAATATAAGCTGAAAACAAAAGTTAAAAATTCAAACTTCTCCAAATAACTATTAAAAATATAATATTTACAACGTAATTTATGTAACTATTAGAAGTTAAAAATTCTAACTTCTCCAAATGACCTTTAAATTCTTTTATTAAATATAATATTTGCATCGTAATTTATATAAAGAATCAAACTAGCCCCTATTTAAAATTCCAAAAAGAAACGTTGGGTTTGGTGGAATGTTGAAAACTAAATGATCAGCTGAATATTTGTCGGGCCACAAGTTGCCAAATTGCAATTTTTTTCTTCTTTCGTCAGTTTGTTAGCAATGAAGACTTTATCAGAAATTCCAAGTACACCCAATTTTAGGATACTTAAATTCAAAAAAAACATATATAATAAAACAAACATAAGGACAAATTCAAAGAGAATGTTATTGAGTAGGAAGAGAGAGAGAGAGAGAGAGAGAGAGAGAGAGAATGTTATCCATCTTACTAAATACAGAAAACTCTTAATCCCCGAGTTTCCTTATTATGGCATGATAGGTACATGCATATCTATCTATCAATTAAAAAAAGATAGGAAAAAAGAAAAGAATACATAGACCTATTTAGTAGAATTGTAAATTGTATGCATGGGCCAGACTGGCTCGACTCAAATTAAAAGGTGAGTCAAGCTGATCCAACCCACATAAGGAAGTGAATTATGCATGGAAGCCCATCTCGGTCCTTTTAGCTTAGCAATCACAGGTTGAGTTGACTTGCATGAAAAATTACTATTTTTAAATGTGCTTCTTAAATATTTTAATAAAAAAGGACCATACGAGCTGAGTTGGTAATAACACGGCTTGTTTTCTTCTTCTTCTTCTTCTTTTTTTTTTTTTTTTTTTTTTTTTTTTTTCTGTTGTACAAGTAATGGATTATTTCACCAAAAATTCTACGAGTAATGGAAAGAGATTTTTATGACTTTTAGTAATGACATAATTGTTTCATCCCTCACCTGGTTTGTGTAGCTCAATTATTGTAGGAAAAAGATGAAGAATGAAGAAAGTATAGAGATCTATTAAATATCTTCTTTTCTTTTCTTTTCTTTTCTTTTTTTTTTTTTTTTTCCTATAAGTATTATATTAACTATCTTGAACTCTGAAGATATAGCATCCAAATTCCGTGATTTGATTCTAAATTTTAACAAAAATAAGCTAGGGTTTATTATAAGAATAGAATGAGGATTTGATTAAGAGCTACTAAACACAAAATTTAAAAGTGTTTTTGGTTCTCTTTATTTAGCGGGAGTCATAAAGACTCATAACATAAAAAAATATCAATAATTTGTAGGATTTTTTTTTTTTTGGAAATAATAATTGGATGTAATAAGTAATTATTTGAATTTTAAAGGTAATTGATAACCGACTTTAATAAGCACATGGAGTGAGTAGATTAAGAGATGGTAGTTGATCTCCCTTAAATAAATATTAAATTTAAGGATGGGGGATTTTATTTTATAATTACGGAGGGGGTAGAATTATTGTTATGTTAATTATGCTTAGAATTACCTTTTTTTTTTTTAATAACTTATGAGTAAAGAAAGATTTGAACTCTAAAACTTATGATGAAAACAAACACCTTAAACAATGCCTTCAACACAAATATTTCAAGAGTATGCTCTTTTTGTTTTATATGCTACTTTTGGTACTACCTCGTTGAAATATTCTTCTCATATACACTTGATACAGAAAAGAAAAAGAAAGCTAAACTATCAAAATGAAGTGGCTAGAAGTTAAGCCTAGCAATAAATTCAATCTCCTGATTTTAATATTAAAGTCTAGGGTTTAAATCCACATTTCATTACCTCGTCCACTTATATATATATATATATATATATATAACATGTGTACACATCTATATAAATGAAACCTTACAGAAATGACCGATATTCACAAGTACTTTCATGGTTCAACATTTTCTTTGTAAATAAACTAAAGTAATTTATTTGACTATCCAATTTTATATTACTATTTACCTTCAAGTATAACTTGTGATATAATTCAGCTTTTAAAAAGAACCTCATGTTTGGCTAACTCTCAATTAGCTCTACGGTCAACCAATTGTGTTTCTGATCACAAGCTTTATTACACTGTTTTATTTGGTCATTGCCAACATATATATATATATATAGAGAGAGAGAGAGAGAGATAAAAGACACTTAAGGTGACATCAAGTAATTAGTTAGTAACTTTTATGTGTCAACATAGATTGTCATCATTTATATATTGACGCTGTTTGTGTTAAGTTTGAGACTATTAAAAGATTGAGTTTTTATTTTAAATCAACCTGATACATGGAGATACCGAAAATCCTTATATGTTTATTGTTATTGTTATAACACATTCCAGTAAGATAATGCTCTCTTTGGAGTTATCAATCTTATGTTGAATGAATCGAGCCCCACGTTGGAACTTATTGAACTCTGATACCATAATGAATTTGAGACTATTAAATGATTAAATATCTATCTTAAAAGGTCACTATTAAGTGATCAAGTGGCCCAGCATCTTCCCATATGTCTCAACATAAACTAAGCCCCCGTTTGGTGTGTATATCTGAGTTTAGAGTTTTAGAAATGTTTAATTAATTAGAAAAAAGTGAATGTTTGGAGTTGTGCATTAGGTTGAAAATTAACTATTTAGAGTTAAAACGTGTAAAAACTTGAAATGTGTTAGAAAAAAAAATAGCGATACAGATATAGTTTTGTCTCTCTCTTCGTATATGCAATCTATAAAATATATATATATATATATCTCTTTTTGACTTGAGCAAAGAAAAAAAAAAAAAAGACTTTTAAGTTTGAGCTTCCAGGAGAGATTTAGAAATGTAAACAGTGAAATTAATTTACTTTTAAAGAAAAAGACAAAAAATTTTTTTTTTTAAATTTGATTGGAATGATCACTCCAAACAAGGGCTAATTATATGGCTATAGAGAAATTTTTGATAGATTTGTTGGGAAAAATCTGTTCTGGCTAAAAATTCGAAAAAAAGAAAAGATAAATCGTTGATCCTTCATTGCATCATGGCAAAATTATTTTGTAGTTTTGAGGTTAAGGCACACTAGTGCCCCCACTATACTAGTCTTGGGTTTCTGTGTCTTTGGCTCTCTTTCGTTTATTGCATTATAACGTCTGACTCGTACCTCTTTCTCCTCTTGTTCTTCTTCTTCTTCTTCTTCTTCTTCTTCTTCTTCTTCTTCCATTTTTTTTTTTTTTGGCTCTCTTTTTAAACTCGTTTGTTTGTATTTCAAATTACTAGTACAGTTTATAATTTTTCTCAATTAATCTCAACTTTTCTTATTTTTGTCTTAACTTTCTTCTTCTTCTTCTTCTTCTTTTTTTATTATTTTATTTTATTTTATTTTGTTTTTCAATTTCCAGTTTCTAAATTCACCTTATCTATTGTCACTTTCTTTATGTATAGCTTTCCCTTTTAAATCCGTATTTCATGTCATTAGCTTCATTTAATTGATAATTACAGCCGCGAGGTATGTAATTTTATGATTAACGATGATATTATAGAGATTTATAAAGTTTTTAATTTCAGAAAGGTTAGTTTTAATATCTATATATATACTTGTATATACGCTTGTATTTTGTTTATGCCTTCTGAATGATATTGTTTTGGAATATATAAGTTTGTAATTTTTGAAATATATATATATATATATATATAAGAAGTCCATCGATCATTAATGATTTAGTTGCGTATATAATTAAGAAAGACATTTTTAGTAGAACAATTGTATGGATCATAATTAAGATTACCATACAACAAATTCATAGCAATAAACCCATCGAGCACAATTATAATATATTACTTCAGACATAATTTTTATTTTTCAATTATTTTAGTTTACAAATTTTGTTATTGTTTGTGTCCAAACTGAGATTAGCTCACTGATAATTATATCCTATCGAATTAATTTATCCGTCACCTTGTAACAAAAAACTTGTAATTTATGTGTGGATTCACAAATTTTCACTTTTTTAAAGAAATTAAAAAAGTTTGTTATTACCAGGGGAAAAAAAAACAATTAATAAACCATTATTTTTGTGATAAAGATAAAAGAACTTGTTGATGCACTTTTCTCAGTTAGCATATGTGCACAAAATTCCTATTAAGGGAGATAAAAATATTGAGCATCATCATTAGATCTGTTTTGAGGCATGCACTGGTGTCAAAACTTCGAAAGACATTCAGATCTGTTTGTGGGAAGTTTAGAATCCACTTTTCCAAAAAAATATATATTTTTTTTTTATCTTTTTCGTCCAACTTCAACATTTATTTTTTTTAATCAAAAATTTCTTTCTCACTGTTAAAAAGCTTAAACTTTAAAAGTTCGTAACTTTGTTGTTTCAAGTCGAAGTTGGATGATTATTTTAAAATAAATTTTATAAAATTTCAAGAGAAACGAAACAAATCTTTTTTTTTTTTTTTTCTAAATACATTTCAAGTTTTTTTCACTTTTTCACACTAAATAATTCACTTCCACTAAATGCATATATCAAAAACTCATCTCAACTTCAACTCAAAAAAAAAAAAAAAAAAAAAAAAAAAAAAAAAAAAAACTATCTCGACTCCAACTTCCAAATCTTCATCTCGAATTGTTCTTCCAAATGGCCTCTTCAAGTACCACCCATATTATATGATAATACCACATGTAATCTACTAGAATACCACTGTGACGACCAGAGTTAACACAGGCCACCCACAATCTCTGGTCGCAAGAGAGTATTTTATAATTACGAGGACTTTCAACTGCTACAATTTTGGCATACTGAGTGCCGTTGTTCGTCATGACCTGGTCCGACGAGAGCTCCGACAATCAGTGGAAGAGAGAGAAAAGAGAAAGGAGAGAGAGTGGTGATGTCTGAGTAGAAAGAGTAGTGGGTACGTAGGGAAGAAAGAGAGAAAATGGGAGATAGATGAGAGAGAAAATAGACCCGAAATAGATTTGTGATATTTTTGCCATTAATGTTAAAACAAAGTCAATTGAGGAAAAAAAAAAAAAAAGATTAAAAATTGAAGGTAGGATTAAGGAAGGGCAAAAATCCAAAGCATATGTTTTTTAAGGACTGTTTGCCCAACTTCTTTTAAACCAAATAACAAAAATTATAGTAAATAGTACTTTTACGAAACTAAAAGAAGTAAATAATATGATTCTAAAATATTTGAAGTAAATATCAGTAATTAAAAATTTAATATCAGTAAATAATTTATTTATTAGAAGTAAATATTAAAATAAATTGGCTATCTATTACTATCTACTCAAAACATTTTTTAAGACGTGCTATTTACTCGAATTATTTATGACAAAACAGTTATTTATTTCTTTTTGCCAGATAAATAATCTTTTTCCTAAAACCTCATATTATCATATCTAAATCAAGTAATTAACATATTTCTAAGAGTTTAAAACATAAAAATTGGTAATTCTGACAGTTGTTCTGTCAATCATGTAATTTGGCACGTAGAAGCATATACTAAAGCAGTGAGAAAATTTGATTTTTAGGTACATACTGATTTGGGTCTCATGAGGTAACCGATTTGGTTTCGTGAGGTAACCTGTTGGGTCTCATGTGATAGGGTCTGTTCTCCCCTATGGGCTCTATATTGCATATCGCTTCTTAATTTTCACAAGTTCTCAATCGCTAAATTATTTCTATTAGGATTTTCTTGGGGAGCTTTTGACAAATGCAACAAAATCAAGCATTGGATTGAGTTTCGCCATACACGGGGGAAAAAAAAAATCTTGCAAGAAAACTATATAGCATTATAAATATTTATTTATTGATTTATTTTAAAATACTTAGTATCTATGATGTAACTACCTGGAATTGGTAACCAATTGGTTGACATTAAAGGCCGCTAGTGGGTACCAAATGGATAATCAGTTGGTTACCAACTGCCCGCAGCAAGTAATCAGTTGATTATCATGTTACTGACTAGTAACCACGTTCACTGGCAACATATTGGCCAGAAACCATCACATTTTTTTAGAATTTATCACCACATTATTAAAAACACAAATTACAAACATCCAATACAAACACAAAGCCACTAATCCCTATTAAAACAACATAAATTAATCCAAAACAATCCACAAAACATAAAAACAATATCTAAAATTTTCTCAAAAAATCTTAACAAAACTTGTCAGATTTACCATATTTCATCATTGAATTACTGAAAAAAAATCTGAAAAATTTATTACAATTACAGTACCCAACTATCACCACAAACATAAACAGAATACATTAGGCTAGCAATTCATGTCACGACACAACAACACGACACGAACTTGACATGAAAAGATGCGAGTTAGGGTTGAAAAAAAGGGGTGCGGTTTGGTTTTGAGTCGAACTCGCCTAACACAATCAAAAAATGGGTTGGGTTCAAGTCAACCTTATTGGGTACGAAATTAATTTGTAATAAGCCGTTAAAATTTGTATCCAATTCAGACTGACCCGAAATTGACCTGAAATATGGTAATTTGGTGGCCTGACCCGAACGTAACCCGCATCACCTAAAATTAATGCACACTACCCAAACGTAACCTGCAATACCTATACTTTATTTTTTTAATGATTTGATGAAACTCTACCCCACCTTCTGTCCTACTTAACCGTAACTATCCTAGGCTTCTCTCTTATTCTGTTGCCGTCTCACGCTCTGAGCCTCTCACCCTCACCGACTCCCTTTTCCTCTCAAAGACAGACTTGCATTCGCCTCGCCCACTCTCCCTGCTTCTCAGACTCTCGCTCTGATGGCCGAGTTACGTTTCACTCAGACGCCGAGTCATTCCGAGTCTCCGACGTGGGTCTAGCGAAAGAGGAGGAGAAATTTTAAGGTAAGGGTTTGACAAAATCAAATGAATTTTTGTTGAGAAATTTTCTTTTTGATAGTTTGTGGAAGAATCTTTAGTTGCGGTGGCTTGTATTTTCTGTAAGAAAACTCCTTTAGTCGAAAACTTTTCAGAAAGATAGAGCAGTACTCTTCATTTATTATAATGTTAATATTATGCCTCTGCACTAGTAGTAGAGTGTTGCGAGATTTCATTGTTTTCTTCCAAACAAAAACGGGTTCTTGGAGTTGATTTCTCCGACTAAAACAATTGTCCCTTTTTCACTATTTGAATGTCAAGCAATTTTTCACTTGTGTGAAGAATTATGCTCTTTTTTTTGGCTGTTTTTTTTAATATAAAAGGATCTGAGAGTGATTTTATCATTTTCAGATTTTCAGTTTCACAGACAGAAATTTCTTTCTCTGGATATGACAAAAAGACGAGTTTTTTGTGTTAGTTTTTCTCAATCGGTCATCTGGATCTGTACTGTAATCACCAAACCAATATTTTAACCGCTGAAGTTGAAGCAAAACATAAGGAAAGACAACAGAAGTCAAACTCGGGTGGACAAAGGAGAGAAGTTAACAAAGTCACATGCCCTTACTAATTCATTCATCTCTATAGGTGTAAGCTTCTTTTTTATTTATTTATTTTTCGTTGATGTTTTCATTTTCATATGGCAGATTTACCAAGTGCTGGCGGGTTAACTGATCGGTGGGTTGGTGGGTTGTATCATGCAACCAACCCGAAACACACTAGTTAGCGGGTTGTGCGGGTCGTGTCGAGTCAACCCGCCTACCAATCAGGTCGGGTTAGGGTCGAGCATTTTTTGACCTGACGGGTTATGGGTCGTGTCCGGGTTCTAGTTTTAAGAATTCTTGTTGGCTTTAACCCGACATGAACTTGACCTATTGACATGAATTGTCAATCTTAGAATACGCAGACACTTTCTTTTTTCTCTCTCTCTCTCTCTCTCTCTCACCTCCTCTGACCTGAGATCTCCGTCAACAGCCAAAGTGGAGGAAATCCAACTGCTGTGAGGAGAGCGAGAATTCGAAAAATGATCTACGTCGAAGTAGACTAGCATTTGCGGCGGCATCACTGTGATGGAGATTGTGGTCGCGATCAAACCTGCAGTGATGTCGTGCCAACATACATTCAGGATACTCATGACCATTGTTTTGTAAGACCTTGGATGTGCTAAATTGGGGTGACTCCGCAACTTCTCATTGGTCCCACGTAACTGATATATATAAACAAAAGTCTCATAACAAGAATTTAAAAAAAAAAAAAAAAAAAAAAAACGAAACAAATATAAATGTATAATTTATAACTCTTAATGGATAAATGAATGGGGTTGAATATAATATTCTTGGTAGATATTGCCTACTTCCGTATTAAATTAGGTGGATATGGGGTCTAAAAGAGGGGCAGAAATATGGAGTATTCATCTTGTCTTATTGTCATCCTTAAAATTACATGAATATTTAATATAGATCAAAAATATAACGAGGGATCGTTAAAGGAAAAATATAAACATTAAATAATTTTTTAATTGACTATCTGATTGACATGAAGGAAAAATATGGTAATCAGTTTGGTATTGTTTGAATTTATATTGGGACTAAATATGGTACAACTTGGCATATTTGACGTTTTACCTCCATTTTTAAAACTGGAATAATATGTTGGCACATTTTCGTAGTTCACAAGAGAAATTTGGTACAATTTTCAATGGAATGACGATTTATAGAAAGAAAAGGATGTAAATTTGTGGACCTTTCTTGATTTAACATCTTAAAATATAAAAATTTGAATAAAACACTAGTAAAAATTGGTACTTACACGACGGTCATTTACCCGTCGTGTACAGTTTACACGACGGTTACGCAACCGTCGTGTAATCCAGCGTCGTGGAAGTTACGACGACGGTTTTGTGAACCGTCGTTTTATCTAAATGTTACACGACGGTCCAAACCGTCGTCGAAACAAGAAAAAAACTCCAATGGCCACATTACACGACGGTTCGAGTTTGGAACCGTCGTGTAAATCCTAATATTACACGACGGTTCCGCCGATGAACCGTCGTGTAATTCTGACGGTTGCACGAGCATTACACGACGGTTCCACGGCGGAACCGTCGTGTAATTCTTGGGCATTACACGACGGTTCC
>JAFMPE010120687.1:763-25833 GCA_024759925.1 Ficus religiosa | reverse complement strand
GGGGCGGGGGGGGGGGGGGGTGGGGGGGGGGGGGGGGGGGGGAGAGAGGGTAAGGGAGAGAGAGAGTGGGGTCGCCAGTGGCCGGGGCTGGGGCTGGTGGAGGGGGCCGGGGGTGGGGGGCCGCAGGAGAGAGTGGAAGAGAGAGAGAAGAGAAGAGAGAGAAAGGGGAAGAGAGAGAAAAGGGGTTGCCAGTGGCCAAGGCTGGGGCTGGTGGTGGGGGGGTCGGAGGTGGGTCGTCAGTGTCGGGGGTGGGTCGCAGGCATCCGTCGCCAGATGCGAGAAAGTCGCTAGTGATGGAGAAGACTTTGCGTGGGAAGAATCATATGAGGTGAGGTGTATGGTAATTTGATACACCAATAACATTTCAACCGTTCGATTAAATCTAAACGGTTAAAAAAAAGACTCTACCGGTAAAGACAATGGGAAAGTCTCTACCACAGACTCTCCCTATTGCAAAAGTTAGGCTACTTTTTATTTTTGTGGCATACCCCATAATTGTCCAAAAGGGGGGGGGGGGGGGGGGATTACGTCACATGCCATCAGTTAGGTGGTTGGATTGAATTTTGTCCTCTAAGAAAAACTATCCTCGAAAATGTCACAATGATGACATCATATCTCTAATAATTTAAATTCAAAATGTTAAAATGACAATAATTTTTTTTCACTTTCTTCCCCCCTTCTTTCCCTCTCAACAATCAACAAATCCCCATTTTTCTCGCTTCCTCCACCCCCACTCTAACTTTATCTCTTCCCTACTCCTCGGCTGTCTATCTCCCCTTCCCTACTCTTGTTCTCTGCCTCACCAACACTGCAATGATGCTTCTCTCTCCACCCACAACCTAAACGTATGATGATGACCACGATCTCCATCACACCTGTGCCCTTGTCGATCTCTGATTGGAGGTCATCTTTGTGGATCTTGTTGGTTACTGTCTCCTTCATGTTGGTATGGTTGCTTAGACTTCCACCACGATTGATAAGAATGTCGCGATTTGAGCTTCTGTAATGCCGCACCACAGAAGTTGCCACGGTTTGAGATTGGAGTTACTATGATCCGAACTCGTCACTGGTGCTATCGCTATTAGAGATATTTAGTTTGAACTTTAAATTTGAATCCTTCGTAACCGTTTGTAATCTTTTGTAATCTCCCTTTTCTATTCTTAGGATTCTGTTAGTTAGACTATATTTTGAGTTAGTTAAGAGTTCTGTAAACTATATATATTATGCTTTTCAGTGTTGCAATAGTATGCCATATATTTTCCCACTTTCTATTTTCTTCAATATTGGGGCGCACGCCTACACGCCCACATCAGGCCATGAAAGCTTTACGGCCAAGCCAAAATGAGGCGCGTGCTCGCGCTATCCAAAGTGCGCACCCCTCAAACTCCAAAAGCACGGCCGAGCACTCTTAGGTGTGCTCTCGCGTATTGAGGCAAGCCTGCGCTTTTCTCTGCCTCAAGTCTAAGCCCCCGCAAATTTTTGAAGATTTTTTTGGGGGCCCTTGGATGAAAAAGGGGGATGTTGGATTAACCTTACGGGTGAGGGTTTGAGAAAAAAAGAGAAGAGTTGGGGTGAAAGGGAACTGGAGCAGACAAGACAGGAAAAAAAAAAAAAAAAAAAAAAAGGGCTAATTTTTGGGAGGACCATTTGAGGAGCCTCTTAGAGGTTGGAAGTTGCACTACATTGGAGTTTTATTTTTCTTCCTTTTTTCTCCTCTTGTTCTTATACCTAGTATTTTATTTATTTTTATGGATTCATCATGTATTTTCATATTTGTTTAATTTTTTTGATTATGTTTGAGTTTATATTGATGGATTGCCAGATTTTTATGCTTGGGGACTTGATGTACTCTTGCTACGATTATGCTATGAATATTTGATGCCATTTGATGTTTTTCATGCCCAAACATTTGTGTTCTTCTTTGCTTAATGCTTTAATTAATTGAAAGATTGATTAGAAGATTCAGATTTGTGGATTCAGGCTTGAAAGTGTCACTTGCACATGTTGGGATTTGTTGAACACATCCTAATGAGTATTGGAATCGGGAGGTGAATACGAGCTAGGTAATCACAAATGAATTAGAGCTTAATGAATGCACAATTAACTTAATTAATAGGGATATTAATTAGGTCGTTTTGCATATATTTGACTCAACACTTGAGAGAGGGAGTTAGATTATTTTAGGAAATTCATGATTAATATTTGGCTTGAGGGAAATCAATAGCATTGAAAAGGATTAGAATAATTAGGCAAGGTGAAATCAAAGACCCTAGCTACCTTATCATTAGAGACCCCTTCGATCCCAAAAACTCCTTGCATCGTTTTATTTGCTTATTTAATTATTTTATCATTTTAATTTTGTTTTGTTGATCTCATTTTATTTTAGACTTGTCTAGATAAAACTAGGTTATTCTAGTTGTAGTACTTAGCTAGATTTTAGGAACACAATCCTCGTGGGACACGACACTCACTCACTACTTTATTACTTGTTGACCTCGTGCACTTGCGAGTAGAAAATAGAGATGTGATATTTTCGCACCGATCAACTATCATGATACCTTCAGTCCTGTTGTCAAATCGACCACTATTCGCCTTGTTCTCAGTCTTGCTATAAGCCGAGGGTGGTCTCTTCGACAACTGGATGTGAACAATGCCTTTCTTCAAGGCAATCTCACCGAGGATGTTTATATGGCACAACCACAGGGTCTTATTGATCGAGACAATCCTCACCATGTCTGCAAGTTGCGGAAAGCAATCTATGGTCTCAAGCAAGCTCCTCGTGCTTGGTATCACGAATTGCGTCAATTTCTTATCACATCTGGCTTCACCAACTCTCATGCTGACACATCCCTATTTATCTTCACCACAGGAGGCATTTTGATCTATCTCTTGGTCTATGTTGATGATATTATCATTATTGGAGACAATAATGAAGTTGTGAATAAATTTATCTCCTTCTTGGCAAACTGGTTTTCTCTTAAGGACCTCGGCGCTTTAACCTACTTTCTTGGTATAGAGGTCATCTGTCATGCACAAGGCTTACTTCTGTCTCAGCGATGGTATATCATAGATCTACTTGCTAGAACTAAAATGACTAACACGAAATCAGTCACCACTCCATTGCCACTATTCCTACGCTTGCGCTTCATTCTGGTTCAGCACTCTCAGACCCCACGAAATACAGGACTATCGTCGGCAATCTTTAGTACTAGTTGCTTACACAGCCAGATATTGCTTTTGTGAATAAGCTTTCTCAGTTTATGCATTGGCCTACTAGTGACCACTGGAATGCTATTAAGCAACTATTACGATACCTCTATGGTACTGTTGATCATAGCATTATTCTTTTTCGCAGTTCTCCACTGTCTCTACATGCATTCTCTGATGCTGACTGGGCCAACAACAAAGATGATGTCATGTCTAGTGCCTACATTGTTTATATTGGCCACAATCCCGTCTCTTAGAGTTCAAAGTAGCAGAGAACTATTGTGCACTCATCTACTGAAGCTGAATATCGCTCTGTTGCCACTGCCGCTACAGAATTGCACTGGCTCACTTACTTACTTTCTGAACTAGGCATCCAACTCTCTCAACAACAGGTGATTTATTTTGACAACGTTGGTGCCATGAATCTATGCTCTAATCCAGTCTTTCATTCACACATGAAACATGTAGCCTTGGATTATCATTTTATTCGTGAACAAGTTCAAAATGTTGTCCTACGTGTCACTCATGTCTCTTCAGAAGATCAACTAGCTAATGCACTTACTAAACCGCTACCTCGCTCACACTTTCTCCTATTGAAGACCAAGATTGGACTCTCCTCACGAAACTCCATCTTGCGGGAGCATATTAGAGATATTTAGTTTGAACTTTAAATTTGAATCCTTCGTAACCATTTGTAATCTTTTGTAATCTCCCTTTTCTATTCTTAGGATTCTGTTAGTTAGAATATATTTAGAGTTGGTTAAGAGTTTTGTAAACTATATACATTATGCTTTTCAGTGTTGAAATAGTATGCCGTATATTTTCCCACTTGCTATTTTCTTTAATAATCGCGACTTGTGGCCGCCTTCAGTGATCATGGTGGTTGCGGTCTCTTTTGCCTTTTGGTGGCTGTTCTACGGCTGAGCTCATGCTCCGACAACTCGACGCCGACCTTGTTCTACGGTTGAGATCTTGTGCTCTCTGTTGTGGCCGGCGGAGGAGTTTCGATCTCGGATTTTTTAGAGATCTAGTTGCTTCACAGTAGCAATATTCACTTGTCACCGCTCCGCCGGTCATGATTTCTTCTCATCATGGATCTATTTTTTTTTTTTAACTTCAAATCATTTTTTTTAATTTCAGTGTTGTGATGTATTTTGGTTGAAAATTTATTGTGGTTTGTAAATTCTGAAATTCTTTATGATTTTTGTGGAATTTTGATTATTTTTGGTTGAAATTTTTAGCGTCTTAGTGATAAAATCTGGTATTTTCTTGAATATTTTGGTGATGGAACCCGAAAAATCTAACAGAATTAAAAGTTTTTGACCAGTAACCAGTTCGGATAACCTGCTGATGGTTGGTAACCCACTAGTTATCCACCAGGCAGAGGTAGCTATCGGTCAGTAACTAACTAGTTATCCACTAGCGGCATTGATTACTGACCGGTAACCAACTGATTACCCGTCGGTGGTCAGTATTCAACTAGTAACCCATTAGTGGAGTCATTGATATTAATTAGTAATTATAATTGATATTTTAAAAGAAATAGATAAACAAATATTCATGATGTCATGAAATTTCTTGTAAAAGGTTTTTTTCCCCCCTGTGTGACAAAAATAAATTCAATGCGTGATTTCGTGGCATTTCTCTAAAGTCTACAACAGCCCTGTACCCAGTGCTTATTGGGCTCTCGAGCCTGCACCTAGGCCAGGCCCATGCGTGACCACACTCAACTCGTCCAAGCAGGCTGGGGTTATCGTCCACGGGACTGTAAACAGCCCCAGGCCAATATTAAAACTAAGTTATTTTTTTCTTTTCTCTCCCCCCCCCCCCTTCCCCCCTCTCACTCTCTCCTTTTTTTTTTTTTTTTTTAAAGACCACTGTATCATTATGACATAAATAATTAACACTAAATAAATATGACACAAAATTTAACTACAATTTTGTATTATGTTGGTAAATAGATAATAATTAATTTTCTCTTTTTTTTATGAGTTATTATTTTAACGCATCTATTGTTTTGAAAACATGAATTGTAAATTTTTTTATGTGTATTTCTTGTTTATTCATTTATTTTGTATAGAATTATTAACGAGGATGTATGCATGAATATGTGCACTTTTCTTTTCTTTAAAAAGATATACGTATTGATTTTAATTTATGATTAATTTACGTATGTGACCATGCTTAGAATTTTTGTAATAAATTATTATTGGGGTTATTTTATTTATTTCCAATGCATGTCTATCTATGCATATCATTGTTTTCAAAATATATTATTTAGAAACATTTGGCGATTCATATTTGTAGTGGAAAGATAGTGGTATAATTTTTTACACGTCTCCCATATATATGTTGCATAGAATACGTATGTATTTAACCTATCATAAATTCACATAATTGCCCTAGAGCTCACGCATTATATATAACTTGTTTATGATTTTTTTTGAAAGAACCGTCCTACTCCTAATATATAAGAAATAGTTTAAAGACATTGGAAAAATATAACGATGGTCTGAAATAACTATTTTTTAATGTTACGTTGGAGTAAGTTGTTTTCTCATCATCATCATCATCATCATCATCTCATCTTTATTTATCTCCTTCCTTCATTTAAAAGAACAAATGCCCTTTTTTTTTTTTTTTTTTTTGTGGCTTCTTCCTTTTTCCTGTTGTTCCAAGCGTCTCCTCCTGCAGCTCCATATTGCTGCATTTTCTAGGTTGTTCTTCTTTATATTTTCTACTACTCAAATATTCGTAAATCTAAATCCCAAAACCCTGAAACTTAAATTCAAAATTCAAACGTTGATCGAGGAGCACAGAGCACATTGAAGGAGCTCATTGGCGACTGATTTTGCACGCTGATTAGGGTTCTACTCAACTTCAAAACGTTTATGCTCTTTTCCTTTTATCAGTTTGAGCAAATTTACTTCCATAGAGCACGTGACACAAAAAAAAAAAAAAAAAAAAATTTTTTTTGATCCTGGTATTTTGATTTTTTTTTTTCAATTTATTTGCAAAAAAAAAAAAAAAAAAAAACTTCTGATTTTGGTATTTTGATGTTTTTTTTTTCAACTTATTTGGAAAAAAAAAAATACACTTCTGATCCTGGTATTTTGATTTTTTTTTTCAACTTATTTGCAAAAAAAAAAAAAAAAAAAAAAAAAAAAACTTCTGATCCTGGTCTTTTGATTTTTTTTTTCAACTTATTTCCAAAAAAAAAGAAAACAAAAAGAAAAAGAAAAAGAAAAAAAAAAAGAAAAAAAAGTGGAGTGCTCTTTGCTTAAGATCTTTAGCACGGCATTTATAGGTCATGTTTTCAGCACTCTTGGGAATGGTGCAGCGATAAAGCGGAAGAACTCTAGTGATTTAACTGAGGTTGTTGATACACGGATCTGCTCCGACCACGAATTACCATCTTCGTTGGTGCCCCGGCGCGCTCTCACCCGGGTCGGATGATCGGCTGGGCTGGGCATTTTTAGCCGGGTAGAAGACGTCCGTACTCGGCTACCCGACGCTGGCGGGGAACCCCCTAACCGACTACCCCCTGCGGCCGCAGGGCCGCGCGCCTCATCCTCGGCTTGGGTAGTACCCGGGGTAGCTATCTCGGGCCGTCTCCCATGGCCCCACCTGCATCGCCCCACATTTGACACGGCCCCTGACACTGTACTCGCCTAGGGCAGGCTCCGCCTCCCTACCGCCGCATTACGTCAAATCGCCGTCGCCACCCTCCAACCCTGACAAGGGCTACCCCTACTAGCGCAGGCCTAGAGTCAGCTTGGTGCCCCTGGCACCTAATCCATGACATGTGGCTCTCTCCCATTGGGCCCCCAGCTCCTGCAAGCTTGAGGCCTACGTGCCCATCAGGCGTCCTAGGCAGCGGATCCGGCTAGGTCACCCCGAGCGCCCGAATCCGCGAGAAACGCCTATAAATAGGGGGCAGTCCCCTCAAACCAGGTATAGTCATCTTTTGCCTTGCCAAAGCTCTGCCTCTCCCTTAGCTCATCAGTTCCCCGACTGACTTAAGCATCGGAGTACCCGCGGCAGACACCACATCGGTGTCCCCATCATTCCGAGGTGCTTCCCTTTTGCAGGCGATCGACGGCGGAGCGACTGGCCGGTCCTGACCAGACTAACCGACCACATTGGGTGCTGCTGCCGGAGCTGTTTTGGGCATCAACAGAGGTCTTAAAAGTTATAAAAGAAGATGTTCAGGTGAACAAGAAGATGGTCAAAGATAACTCACATTAGTTGGTCACAGGTCTGTTCTTATTGCCATGTTCGTTTGCTACTCTTGATGATATCGTTTTTCAAGGCAGAAGAAAGAAAGACAGCCATGCTCATGTGTTTATCTTGTCATTTTTCTCCTTTTGTTAAATTTTTTTTTTCTCTCTTTTGAAACTAGATTCTGTTTATTTGATGTGAATCAAACTCAAGCTTCTCACTTTTCTATTTGAATATTAATCCCCTGTCTTTGTTCCCTCATAAAATAGAGGAAAAGCTGCAACTGGCTCAAGTTAATTTATTATTCATTTTGTTGATAATATATGTTTGAGCCTTGTGTAGCTATATGAATATTTCATAATTTTTTAAGGGATTTTTTTTTAGGAGGGTCACTTGAGACTTTCGCTCTGCAAAATAGTTCAACAAGTTAAAAAATCACATATAGTAGTCACCACGCTGTGTCCTTGCAATTTAGAAGTTAAATTTCTACAATGATGTGGTAACTTTGGCAACTGCTACCATTTTATGGTGAAAGCTATATTATAAACGTCATTGATCGGTTTTGTAATACTTACTTCATTGTTGTTTTCGTTTTAAACCAGGAAAATGATATGGATTTGTTGACAGAAAAGATTTTTTTTTTTCTTTCCTTTTTTGTGAACGTATGCATTGTTAAGTTATGAAAAGAAATAAGCAGTTGATCTTTGTTTTAAGACATCATTAATCAGAGTTTTTTCGTCGACTAAATCGGCCTCACTTGGTCCGAGTTACTTCATTTGACAGACCTGATTCCGTTGATGCAGAATGTAAAATGGCAAAGGTCAAAAAGAACTGTATAAGCATAATAATTGATAACCAACATTTCTTGAAAATGGGCAAGGAGGGACTTAAAAAAATTTGACTGTAGTTGCCAAGACAGGATAGTTATCTTATCTTATAGCTCTATATATTTAGATTTGACCAACAAACAAAAATAGGTGGCTTGAAGAAAAGGATAGAAGTGCATTTCATGTAGCCATTTAAATATAGCAGAATTGTTGATCAATTATATCTTGTAGTTGTAACATCTTTTTTTTTTTTTTTTCCCCTTATTTTAGTCTAATTTTTTCATGCTTATTTTGTCATCTTCATTGATCTAATCTATTTAGATTAACAATTTAGCTTCTTGCAGTCCATTCATGCCGGAGCAGAATAGGGCCTTCGTTCAAAAACAAGATGGCGCTAATTCTAGGACGGTTCTCAAGCAATATTGTGCTTATTTTATTTCATTTTGTTTGCTGAGGTAGAAGCGTTGAGCTTACCATGCTACTTCATATTTTCATTTTTTCGGCATTCTACGTTTAGACAATGATAAGTGGAAATTAGTCTTGATTATATGCTATTTTATTCATAGCACACAGTTGAGAAGGTTGAAATAAGACGAATTAATATCTTTAATGTGCTCTGGGTAGTTTCGTTTTATTTAAACTTTGTTGGTTTGACTCCTCAACGACAAATTTTCTTTTACAAGGAAAATGTTATATCCATGTTGGTGTTTCTGTTTGTTTCTATTTGTCTATTTTTATTTGTCTTTATGAGTTTTTCTAATGGATCAGATAAATTGACAATATTTAAGTAGTCTTTTACTTCTCTTTTTATTTATTTAGATGTTTAAGAAAATGTTGAGTACTATTTCTTTCTATAAACTTTACCATGTAAATCGGAGTTTATTCAAAATTTTTGTTCATCTATGTCATCCTTTGTGCAATTTCTTCCCTTTCCTGATATTGTTTTTGGTGCCTTTTCTTTCAGCTTCTTTTTCTTCTCCATTATTTTCTCATGCCCTTTTTTTTTTTTTTGTTCTCTTTTCCTAAAAAATTAGTTAGTTATTTATTATTCATTATTTATTTTTCTGTGAATTTATTTGTGTGTATGTGCTGTTTTTCCAAGCTTTTTTTTTTTGCCACAAACATTTTGTGTAAAAATGTGCTATTCCTTTTTTTTTTTTCCTTTTCTTTTTGTCTTTTTTCCTTTTGAAAGGGATGTGTTATCTATTCTTAATGTTTCATGATTAGCAGCCATTGAGATGCAATTGATCTTCCTCATGTTGGGCATTTCTCTTGCCTATAAGGTACTAAACTTCCTACAAGTTTACTTATTAATTGAATTGTCTTATTATTCAGTCATTATTTGTTCACGGTGAAGATGGCTCCTAAGCTAATTTCATTTTAATGAAATTCGAATTTTTTGTTTGTGTGCATTGTTCTGTGTACTATTTCTAGTTCCTATCAGTTGCTTAATAGTGTACTCTTTTTTCTTTACTCCTAGGCCCCAACTTTATTTTGTATGCTTCTTTTGTAATGTTCCAGATTTAGGTGCTTCTTTGTGAAGTCATGATTATCAAAATAAATATATAAGGAAACATCATTTCTGAGGATTTGATCTCCTGTAAACATAAAAATTAACAATTTCTTCACCCATTAAAAAAAAAAAAATTATACTACAGTACTAGGTAAAGATGATACAAAATAAGAAAACCTTGGAATTTATGCGAGTTATTTTTTTGGATGTTTAATAATTTTTTTGAACTTAGTGAGGGGTAAATCAAACTCTATATTTTTAGGTGGAGTTGAGTGTGGAATTACTGCTAGGTAATGTCTATAATCATAAGTTGATCAATCTTTTTTTATTTTAGTGGTAAAATGAGTACTCTTTTGTTGCTGTCTTCGCACATGCTAATTTCGGTGTTCTTTGTCACATTTGATTGATAAATCGTATAATTGTTTATGTTTCCTTTGTTTAATACGGACACACTAGAAGAATCAGGGGATTTCTCGTCGATTGACGTGAAAAATCAAAGACGTCAGTCGTGGGGCTTTCCCCATCGATTCACTGCCAACCGACGTTAAAGGTTGCAAAAGGACCTTTTCACGTTGGTTGGCAGAAAGCCGATGTGGAAAGGTTAGTATATATGTCGAGTCAACCGATGTAGAAACTTGCTATGCACTACCTGAGGCCTGGGCAGCATGTTTTCACATCGGTTGTCTGCCAACTGACGTTAATACTGCTACCAACACCTCGGAAATAGGCGTTTTTAGGGACTTTTCACAAGTTTTTTCATCGGTTAAAACTTTTAAAATTCAACTCCCACTCCCCGAGACCTAGATATCACAGTTACTTTCATCTGTTCTCTCATTC
The DNA here is from genome assembly GCA_024759925.1 of Ficus religiosa. Classification (NCBI taxonomy): domain Eukaryota; kingdom Viridiplantae; phylum Streptophyta; class Magnoliopsida; order Rosales; family Moraceae; genus Ficus; species Ficus religiosa. Next base: position 15,228 of record JAFMPE010120687.1, on the reverse strand, counting down.
GCCTCTCTTTCTTCTTCTTCCTCTCACCCTGAGCCCTAGAGCCACTGAAGCTCCATTTTTTCTGGTTGATTAAGGTAAATGAAGCTAGAATTTTTTTCAAAAAAAAAAAAAAAATCCTACATATCGAATTAGTAATATCAGTTTTTTATAATAATAATAATATTATTATTATTATTTTTTAATTTTTTATGTATGTTGAGTTTATTTTCGTGTAGATTATTGAACTCCCCATCGTTGTTGTCAAGCCACCTCCGTTATCTCACCTCTATTTCCTCGACACAAGCCGCCGCGCCATTTACCCGCCGTTCCGTCTCCTTGCTATTATGCCGCCGCCATCGCCATTCTCTTTGCTTTGCCTTACCACTTTCCACATCGGCACTATGACGTCGGTTTTCTTACCGAAGTACTACGGATTTGATGTCAGTTGTCAGGCGACGTCAAATCAAATTTTTTCCGTAGTGACAGTGGTATTCTTCTTTCAGAAGTATTTTCAATTGATATATTCTAACAAATTTCTTCTTAATGGTATATCTCAATTTGAGGAGAATAAGGTTATGTGATACTTACAGGAAGTTTATGTCTAATAATGATATTTGTTGTCGAGCTTAATAGGCAGTTTTTTTTGCAATTTGTGTTTCTTTTTCCCCCCCTTAATTTCTTGCATCAACTTCAAACCAAAATAATTAATGAAACCTTCGTCGTCAAGTTTGCATATAGAGATCAAGTTGAGTCGAATATCTGGTACATGTCTGACATCCTTGAGTATTAATTTGCTTCCAAGATTGGTCTCTAAGCAAATATCACCAATACCCACAATTTTAGAGGCATCACCGTTTCCCATCTTGACATTGCCAAAATCATCAGCATAGTAAGAAGTGAAGAAATCACCAGGAGCAGTAACATGAAATGAAGCACCAGAATCAATCTCCCAATCACTCTCTTGACATGCAAGGCTAACATAACTATCATCACAAACAATGACAACATCACCCTCAGTGGCTACTGTATTAGTCTCTTTCTCATTTTTCTTTCCTTCACCCTACTCTCTTTTCCAAAGCCTGCACTCTTTCTTCATGTGACCTGGCTTGTTGCAGTGGTAACACTTGAAACTTTTTCTATTTTGGGATTTTCCTCTAGATGTATCCTTTTTGCCATGACCTTGAGGATGCCTAGTTTTGCTTCTTCCATGCATTTCATGTTTTTTAGAAACAAGTACCTCAAAGAAGATTCACCCTTTTCTTTCTTCTGGCTTCTTCGTTGAGCAAACTGTCCTTAACCATCTCCATGGTTAGCTTTCCTGCTAGTGCTGAAGTACCTAGTGACACCACTAGTGTTTCCCAGCTTTCAGGCAATGAGCTGAAAAGTAACAAAGCTTGTAGCTCATCGTCAAGTTTCATCTTCATAGTTGTCAACTGGTTCACCAAGCCTTGAAAATCGCTTGTATGTTTAGTCATACTCTTCCCATCTTTGTACTTCAAATTCACAAGCCTTCTAATGAGCGTGGCTTTATTTCTGAAAGTATTTTTTTTCATACATCGTCGCTAACTTTTGCCAGAGAACATCAACTTTGGTTTCTTCAGCAATGTGATGGAATATATTGTGATCAATGCACTACCTTATTGTAACAGCAGCCTTCATATGCAATATTTCCCAGTCCTCATCACTCATTTTTTCTGGCTTTTCCTTGCCTAGAATAGGCCTAAACAAATCTCTGCAATATAGCATATCTTGCATTTTCCGCTTCCAAATAGAATAATTCGACGGGGTTAATTTTATCATCCCAAATGAATTTTGTTCATCCATCTCAACATAGAAGAATTTTTCTCTAGCCAACAAAAAGCTCTGATACCAATTTGTTGGAAAAACCACCAATTAAACTTTTTCCTCTTTGTGTGATAAAATGGATTCTCCAAAAGTAAGTTTCAATGAAGCCAACAAAACAACCAAAGCAATAAAAAATCAAAATAATCAACTGCATAAGAGACACCAATTTTTTACATGGAAAACTCTCCAATGCGAAGGGAAAAACCACAGGACAGTAGTCTGATATTAACTTCCACTATATCAACAATAATGGGATTACAAAGTTCTCTCTAGATGCAACTAGAGGCTCACAATCATCAAGATAAAACACAATCTTGGCTAAACAACAAGGTTCATCATCAACAAGATGGATTTCTACACATAGCATAAAAAGAAATTAGTTTTAGGTCTCAAGTGGGTATTTGGGAAAATGATAAGGGCAAAGATCCGGTTCTAGTTCCTACTGGTCCAGTTACAAGAGCATGGGCAAAGAGGTTCAAAGAGGCTTTAAACACTTTAGCGCAACACATTGTGATAGATGATGGCAAGTCTATATGTGTGGAATCAACAAATAGAGCTCAAATAGTCAATTTAATTCAAGTTCGGCCATGTAATTGAAGAAGCCACATCAGCCATGCAATCCATGCAAATGGGCATGCTTTTTGGAGGATTTGATTAGTTTGAATCAAGTTGTTTGATTCCCTATTTAGTTGTCCACGTTTTTGGGTTAATTGGTCAAGAATTAGTTAGTTTCCTTTTCCTTATAATGGGTGTAAATGGCTGGAAAATAACGCCAAACAATTAAGTTAGTTTCCTTTTTTATTTTTAGGCTAAAATTATTAGATTAGTTTCCTTTTCTTTAGCTTAGCATATTCTAGGAATATTATTATAATTCTCAGCCTATAAATAGGCCTTATTTTCGGATCAATAAAAAAACTTTTTGGCATTCTATTCACTCTTATGATTTATCTCTAAGTTCTTGTTGAACTAATCGAACTTATCAAGGCTTTGTCTTGTGGCGTTCAAATTTGACTTATCAAATGGTTCTCCACCACCGTTTGTGGCGTCTATGATGATGCGAACCCCGCTAAGAATAACGAGACCCGACAACGCAAAGGAACGCAAGAACGTTATACAATCAGGATTGGATGAGAGATCTCGATCCGTTGTTTAAATCGTGACACGAACCTTGGTATAGATGACTATAACCCAATGTCAACCCGCAAACAAGAACCTTGGTATTGTCGTAGACGCCACAAACGATGGTGGAGAACCAATTGATAGTAGAATTTGAACGCCACAAGACAAAGTCTTGATAAGTTTGATTAGTTCAACAAGAACTTAGAGATAAATCACCAGAGTGAATAAAATGCTAAAAAGTTTTCATTGATATGAAAATAAGGCCTATTTATAGGCTAAGAATTACAATAATATTCCTAAAATATTCTAAGCTAAAGAAAAGGAAATTAACCTAATAATTTCAGCCTAAAAATAAGAAAGGAAACTAACTTAATTGTTTGGCTTTATTTTCCAGCAATTTACACCCATAATAAGGTAAAGGAAACTAACTAATTCTTGACCAATTAGCACAAAAGCATGGACAACTAAATAGGGAATCAAATAGCTTGGTTCAAACTAATCAAATCCTCTAAAAAGCACGCCCATTTGCATGGATTGCATGGCTGACGTGGCTTCTTCAATTACATGGCTGAACTTGAATTAAATTGACTATTTCAGCTCTATTTGTTGACTCCAACACATGTAGACTTGCCAACTTCTATCACAATGTGTTGCGCTAAAGTATTTAAAGCTTCCTTGAACCTTTTTGCCCACACTCTTGTAACTGGACCAACAGGAACTAGAACCGGATCCTTGGCCTTATCATACAACAATACCAAGGTTCTTGTTTGTGGGTTGACATTGGGTCGCGGTCATCTATAACAAGAATCGTGTCACGATTCAAGCAACGGGTCGTAGTTTCCATCTCAATCAAACCTGTGCATAGAGACGATCTTGGAGACTTCTTAGATTACGAGTTTTGCCACAATTTGGCGGGGTTCGTATCATTTAGTATCAGAGCCAAGGGTTCTAATCAGGTTTTGCTTATCCAATCCTTTATTTTACGTTTAGTTTCTATTAATTATGAGTCATGAATTCCAGTATCAAAGAAAAAAAAACGTCAAAAAAAATCCAGATTATCAAAAGGAGAAGGATCCAAAAAGAAAAGAAAGAGAAGAGAAAAAAAAAAAAAGGAAAAAAAAACATTTTGTTTGTTTTCATCAATTTAGGTCCCAATAAGCCAAAATCACCTTATCCCAAATGCCAACAAAGTTTTTGTAGAAATTTTTGAAAACCATTGATAAGCTTGGATTGACTGTCATTCGCGAATCTTGATTGATGTTTGTATTAGTTTGATAAGAACTCAAGAGGATTTCTAAGAGTGAATTGTAAGGACTTGCGTGACATCTTATTATGTGCAAATACGAGTGTGTGTAAAACCATTATTCAAGTGAAACACGTGAGGGAGTGAATTGGTGAGGTCCTTTATTACTAACTTTGTTTTGCAACAATCGTGTCTCACAATAGCATTACCGATGGTGCCAGGGATCCGAAGTTGTTTATGGAGGCCATGTTGGGTGAGATGAGATGTGTGATGAGGTTGGAATTAGAGCAGATTCACGAGCGGATAGATCGGATGGAGAATACACGTGTAGAGCAGCCACAACCTGCTCTTAATGTGCTAAGAAGGGAAAGAGTTCAACCGAGACATGAAGCAGAGGACTATAAGGAGTTTAATGAGGGCAGTTTCGAGGAGGAGGATGAAAGACACTCGGTGGGCAGCGTTAGGAGGTTTGGACGGGCTCGAGGAGATAGGAATAGGAAGGATAATGATTTGGGTAGTATTAAGATGAAATTCCATCATTTCAAGGAAGGAATGAACCAAAGGCGTATTTGGAATGGGAGAATAAGGTGGAGTTGGTGTTTGAGTGCCACAACTACTCTGAAATGAAAAAGGTAAAACTTGCCGCCATTGAGTTTTATAACTATGCTATTGTTTGGTGGGATCAGTTGATGCTCAATAGGAGGCGAAATGGTGAAAGACCGGTAAGACTTGGGAAGAGATGATGGTCATCATGCATAAACGATTTATGCCAAGCCACTACTATCGGGACTTGTACTGAAAGTTGCAAAGAATGGTGCAAGGCAATAAAAGCGTGGAAGACTACTACCAAGAGATGGAGGTAGCCATGATTAGAACCAATCTGGAGGAGGACCAGGAGGCTACCATGTCACGCTTTTTGGCTGGTTTAAACCCCAAAATTGCAAACTAAGTGGAGTTGCGTGAGTATGTAGAGTTGGATGAGATGGTACATATGGCCATCAAAATTGAGCACCAACTAAAGAGGAGGGGTAGCAGCTTACGTGGAGTACAAGGTGGGGGATCCATTTAAAGGCCAAATTTTGCTAGAAGGGAGGAAAAGCAACCAGCCCCGATCAAACTAAAGGTGGATCCAAAACAAAAGGTAGTCTGCCGCCAAACTCATGGTAAAACCAAACAAACTACTACTCGGAATCGTGAAATTAAATTTTTTAGGTGCCAAGGAAGAGGACATATCGCAAATCAATGTCCAAACAAGTGAGTAATGGTCATGTGGGAGAATGGCGAAATTGAAACCGAAAGTGAAGATGATATCGAGTCCATACCGCCATTGGAGGACGCTGACGATGAGGAGTACGCAGCCCAAGGTGAATTGTTAGTGGCTAGAAGAGCATTAAGTGTGCAGGTTGAGGAGGACGAAGATGTACAACAGGAAAACATCTTTCACACTAGGTGCCACGTGAATAACAAGGTATGTAGTGTTATTATTGACGGTGGGAGTTGTACTAATGTTGCTAGCACTACTTGGTAGAGAAATTGGGGCTGCCTACACGAAAACATCTTAGGCCTTATAAGTTGCAATGGTTGAACAATAGTAGTGAAATTAAATTGAGTAAGCAGGTATTGATTGCGTTCCGCATTGGAAAATATGAAGATGAGCTGTTGTGCGATGTGGTTCCGATGTAAGCAAGCCATTTGTTACTTGGCAGGCCATGGTAATTTGATAGGCGTGTGAAACATGATGGATTCACAAACAAATACACATTTGAATTCAAGCAAAGAAATGTAACTCTTGTACCTATGACTCCGAGACAAGTTTATGAAGATCAAGTGAGGTTACAACAAGAAAGTGAAAAAGAGATTGAGAATGAGAGGAAAAAAAGAGAGAATGAAAAAGAAAAGAGAGAAAAAATGAGAATGAGTGAAAAGGAAAAGCAAAACAAAAAAGAAAGTGAGAACTCGAGTGAAGCGAGAAAAGAAGAGGGGAAAAAGAGCTTGATTGCGAGGGCAAGTGAAGTAAAGAGGGCTTTGTTTCAAAACAGCCAATGATTGTGCTATTGCACAAAGAGGCTTTAAACATTAACACACTTGACACTTCTTTGCCTAGTGCTATTGTCTCTCTCTTTTGCAGGATTATGAGAATGTCTTTCTTGAGGATGTACCACAAGGATTACCACCTATTCGAGGGGTTGAGCATCAAATTGATTTTCTGCCAGGAGCATCGATACCTAATCGACCAGCCTACCGAACCAACCCCGAGGGGACAAAAGAATTACAAAGGCAGGTTGGTGAGTTGATGGAAAAAAGGTATGTGAGAGAAAGCATGAGTCCATGCGCCGTTCCGATAATTTTAGTTCTTAATGAGACATGGAAGATGTGCATTGATTGCCGAGCTATCAACAACATAACGGTAAAGTATCGACATCCTATTCCTCGCTTAGATGATATGCTTGATGAGTTGCATGGTTCATGTGTGTTTTCCAAGATTAATTTGAAAAGTGGTTATCATCAAATTAGAATGAAAGGAGGTGATGAGTGGAAAACTGCTTTTAAAACTAAACATGGTTTATATGAGTAGTTAGTCATGCCTTTTGGTTTAACTAATGCACCTAGTACATTTATGCGCTTAATGAATCATGTTTTGAGACCTTGTATTGGTAAATTTGCTGTAGTCTATTTCGATGATATCCTTATTTATAGCAAAAGCTTGGAAGAACATGTTATGCATTTACAATCAGTTTTGGATGTGCTTCGAAAAAAAAAATTGTATGCTAACATGAAGAAGTGCACCTTTCGCACCGATGAGCTTGTGTTTCTTGGTTTTGTTGTGAGTGCACAAGGGATTCAGGTTGATGAAAAGAAGATAAAGGCAATTCAAGAGTGGCCAACACCTACAAGTGTAGGGCATGTACGAAGTTTTCATGGGCTTGCTAGCTTTTATGGGAGGTTTGTGAAAGACTTTAGCAGCATTGCCGGACCATTGACTGAAGTCATCAAGAAGAGCATCCGATTCAAATGGGGCGAGGAGCAAGAAAAGGCCTTTCAATTACTTAAAGATAAATTGACTAATGCACCTTTACTTGTTTTGCCTGATTTCACTAAGACATTTGAAATTGAATGTGATGCTTTAGGTTTTGGGATAGGAGCAGTCTTGTTGCAAGGAGGAAGACCAATTGCGTACTTCAGTGAAAAGCTAAATGGGGCAACACTAAATTACCCAACTTATGACAAGGAGATGTATGCATTGGTTCGAGCTTTAGAGACATGGCAACACTATCTTTGGCCTAAAGAGTTTGTAATTCACACTGATCATGAGTCCTTGAAGTACTTGAAAGGACAACACAAGTTGAGCAAGCATCATGCGTGATGGGTGGAGTTCCTTGAGACATTTCCATATGTCATCCGATACAAACAAGGTGAGGAAAACATCGTTGCCGATGCACTCTCTCGAAGGTATGTGTTAATTTCTACTCTTGATACGAAATTACTTGGTTTTGAGCAAATTAAGGAGTTATAGTCTTTAGACCATGACTTTGAAGAATAGTATAGATTGTGTGAGAAAAATGCTATTGGAAAATTTTTTAGACATAAAGAGTTTCTTTTCAGGGAAAATAAGTTGTGTGTGCCTAATTGTTCATTGAGAGATTTGTTAGTCAGGGAATTCCATGGTGGAGGGTTAATGGGACATTTTGGAGTCGCCAATTGGCTATTTTGCAGGAACATTTTAATTGGCCAAACATGAAAAAGGATGTAGAGAGAATTTGTGGCAGATGCGTCACTTGTAGGCAGGCAAAATCTCGAGTGTAACCCCATGGATTATACACACCACTCCCCATACCTAGTAAGCCTTGGATTGATATTTCTATGGATTTTGTTTTGAGTTTACCTAGGTCTAAGCGTGGACGTGATTCTATCTTTATGGTTGTAGAAAGATTATTTAAGATGACACATTTTATCCCATGTCATAGAATTGATGATGCTTCACATGTTGCAAATTTATTCTTTAAGAATATTGTGAGGTTACATGGTATGCCTAGGACCATTGTTTCAGATAGGGATGCAAAGTTCTTAAGTTACTTTTGGAAGATCTTGTAGTGTAAGTTAGGTACTAAGCTTTTGTTTTCTACTACTTGTCATCTACAAACTGACGGTCAAACCGAAGTAGTAAATAGGACTTTATCAACTTTGTTGAGGGCTATCGTTAAAAAGAACATTAAGACTTGGGAAGAGTGTTTACCACATGTTGAGTTTGCTTATAATCATACTATTCATTCTGCTACTAAGTTTTCACCTTTTGAAATTGTTTATGGCTTTAACCCTTTGACTTCGTTGAATTTATCTCCATTACCTTTATCTGAGCGTGTTAACTTAGATGGACAAAAGAAAGCTGAATTTGTTAAGCAGATACATGAGAAAGCAAGGCTCAACTTCGAGCGGAGAACGGAGCAATATGTTAATCAAGCCAACAAAGGGCGTCGTAAGCTTATTTTTGAGCTCGGTGATTGGGTTTGGTTGCATATGTACAAGGAAAGGTTTCCGAATCAAAGGCGCTCAAAGTTGCTTCCATGAAGAGACGGACCGTTTCAAGTTCTTGAGCGCATCAATGACAACGCTTACAAATTGGACTTACCAGGTCAGTATAATGTTAGTGTAACTTTTAACGTTTTTGATTTAGTCCTTTTGATACAGGTGAAGATTTGAGGGCAAATCTTCTTCAAGAGGAGGGGAATGATAAGGCCAAGGATCCGGTTCTAGTTCCTGTTGGTCCAGTTACAAGAGTGCGGGCAAAGAGGTTCAAGGAGGCTTTAAATACTTTATCGCAACACATTGTGATAGAGGATGGCAAGTCTACATGCGTGGAATCAACAAATAGAGCTCAAATAGTCAATTTAATTCAAGTCCAGTCATGTAATTGAAGAAGCCACATCATCTATGCAATCCATGTAAATGGGCATGCTTTTTGGAGGATTTGATTAGTTTGAACCAAGCTGTTTGATTCCCTATTTAGCTGTCCACATTTTTGGGTTAATTGGTCAAGAATTAGTTAGTTTCCTTTTCCTTATAATGGGAGTAAATGGCTGGAAAATAAAGCCAAACAATTAAGTTAGTTTCCTTTTTTATTTTTAGGCTAAAATTATTAGGTTAGTTTCCTTTTCTTTAGCTTAGCAGATTCTAGGAATATTATTGTAATTTTCAGCCTATAAATAGGCCTTATTTTCAGATCAATAAAAAAACTTTTTGGCATTCTATTCACTCTTGTGATTTATCTCTAAGTTCTTGTTGAACTAATCAAACTTATCAAGGCTTTGTCTTGTGGCGTTCAAATTCGACTTATCAAACAGTTCTCCACCACTATTTGTGGTGTGTACGACAATACCAAGGTTATTGTTTATGGGTTGAAATTGGATCGTAATTATCTATACCAAGGTTCGTGTCACGATTCAAGCAACAGGTCGCGGTTTCCATCCCAATCGAACCTATGCATAGAGACGATCTTGGAGACTTCTTAGATTACGGGTTTCTTCACAATTTGGCGGGGTTCATATCAGAAAAGCACCTTAGAGACACCAATTTGAAAATCAAAACTGGTAGATGAGAAGAGCTTGTCACAAGGATTCACCACGTCAAATTTGAGCACCAATGGATACCATTTTACCGCTTAATTGTCTTGTACAAATCCAAAAGCTCTACCTTCTCTCTCTCTGCTTTCTCCTCATGCTTTTTTTTTTTTTTTTTTGGACACCCACAGTAGCCTTTTTTTTTTTTTTTTTACCTTTTTCTGCTGCTCACACGCATAGCTTGTTCAATGGACAAGCCATTAATTTCCCTTTTTTTTTTTTTTCCTTTTTCTGCTGCTCACACGCATAGCTTGTTCAATGGACAAGCCATTAATTTCCCTTTTTTTTTTTTTAATTAAAAAGCTATTGGGCTTTTAGCCCATTATTGTCTAGCCCACAACATGGGGCGGACAACACAACAATTCTCCCCTTCCGCGTTATGTAGTGGGCTCGACCAAGCCCGCTCTTGGCTTGCATGCTTCAAGTTTCTCCTTTGGCAAAGATTTTGTCAACATATCCGATCCATTCTCACTTGTATGAACTTTCTCCAAGTGCATTTGCTTTGTTTTGAGTACATCACGAATCTAGTGATACCTAACATCAGTATGCTTGGATCTTGAATGGAACGTTGAATTTTTGGAGAGGTGAATAGCACTCTGGCTATCACTATAGACAATATACTTTTCTTATTGCAGACCCAATTCTTCAAGAAACTTTTTCATCTATAAAGCTTCTTTGCAGGCTTGAGTAATTGCAATGTATTCAGCTTATGTACTAGATAAAGCCACACATTTCTGTAACTTAGACTGCCAAGAGACTGTTCCCCCTGCGAAGGTCATCAAGAACCCCGAAGTGGATTTCCTGGAATCAATATCAACTGCCATGTCTGAACTTGTGTACCCTTCTAAAATAGGCTCATCACTGCCAAAGTATAAACACACCCTGGAAGTACCTCTCAGATAACTCAATATCCATTTCACCACTGCCCAATGTTCTTTCTCTGGATTAGAAAGAAATCGACTGACAACTCCAATAGCATGAGCAATATCTGGTCTTGTGCAAATCATGACATACATCAAACTGCCAACTGCAGATGCATAGGGAACTTTACTTATTTCTTCTTTTTCGTTCTCACTTATTGGACATTACTTAGAAGTAAGCTTAAAGTGCCCTGCAAGTGGAGAACAAACTGCTTTTGCCTTGCTCATATTGAACCTTTCAAGAACTTTTTCAATATAACCTTCTTAAGATAGCCAAAGTTTCTCATTCTTCCTATCACGGGAGATCTTCATGCTGAGTCTTTGTTTTGCCTATCCCAAGTCTTTCATTGCAAAAGACTTAACTCCTTTTTAAGCTTTTCAATCTTACTAGCATCATGGCCACCAATCAGCATATCATTAACATATAGCAGGAGGATAATAAAATCATCACTGGAGTGTTTCTTTATAAACACACAATGGTCAGATGAAGTTCTAGAGTACCCATGACTCACCATAAAAGAATCAAACTTCTTGTGCCACTGTCTTGGTGCTTATTTGAGCCCATACAAACTCTTCCGAAGCTTGCACACAAGATTGTCCATTCCCTTAACTTTGAACCCTTATGGCTACTCCATATAAATTTCTTCTTCTAAATCACCGTGAAGAAATGCGGTTTTCACATCACATTGCTCTATCTCTAAATTCAAGCGGGCAACTAGATTAAGAACAACTTTGATGGATGACATCTTCACTACTGGAGAAAATGTCTCTTCAAAGTCAACACTTTTCGTCTGACCAAATCCTTTCACAACCAACCGAGCTTTGTACCTTAGTTGTAGGCTATTCTTTTCAGTTTTCAACCTGTAAACCTATTTGTTCTTGAACGCTTTCCTGCCTTTTGGTAACTTTACCAAGTCGTAGGTGTGGTTCTCACACAAGGATTTCATTTCTAGTTGCATGTCATTAGACCACTCTTTCTTTTGCCCATAAGAAATGGCTTCTTGGTAAGTTTCAGGCTCTCCATCATCTGTAAACATCACATACTCACTTGAACTGTATCTTGAAGGAGGTTGGCACTCTCTAGTAGATCTTCTCAATGGAGGCTCATTTGATGGCAGTGGCGGTGCTTGATCAACTTGCTCTACTGGAGGGACAACATCATCAACTGGAGGGACAACAACATCAGTAGGAGGGGCCTCATCATCAACAATATCTCCACCATCTTCTTGCATGTCTTCCTCGTGATCAATATTCACTACAGGTGGAGGAACTGGATTCAAATTAACAAGAATCTCAACAGAGGAACTAGTCTTTTCAACTTTATCAGCATAATCACCAAGTTGATCTTCAAGGAACATAACATCTCTGCTTCTAACAATCTTCCTGTTCACTAGATCCCATAATCTGTACCCAAACTCTTCCTGATCATATCCCAAGAAAATACAAGATTTTGCCTTATCGTCAAGCTTGAACCTCTTATCTTTAGGAACAAGAACAAATGCCCTGCAGCTAAAAACTCTCAAATAACCATAAGAGACATCTTTGCATGTCCAAACTTTGTTAGGGACATCACCATTCAAGGCAACTGCTGGGGAAAGATTAATCAAGTCGATTGCAGTCCTCATAGCCTCCCCCCAAAAAGACTTAGGAAGCTTAGCATGGGAAAGCATACATCTTATCCTTTCTTCAATGGTCCTGTTCATTCTTTTTGCAACACCATTTAGCTGAGGTGTCTTTGCTGGAGTTTTCTTAAGCCTGATTCCATGGGCTTTGCAATAGTTTTTTGAAGACATCGAACACCTTAGAGACACCAATTCGAAAATCAGAATCAATAGATGAGAAGTGCTAGTCACAAGAATTCACCACATCAAATTTGAGCATTAACGGATACCGTTTCCCTGCTCAATCGTCTTGTACAAACCCAAAAACTCTACCTTCTCTCTCTCTGCTCTCTCCTCACGCTCTCTGTTTTTTTTTTTTTTTTTTTTTCCCTTTTCCGCACACCCACAGCAGCCCCTTTTTTTGTTTCCCTTTTTCTGCTGCTCACACATGCTTGTTCAATGGACAAGCCACTAATTCCTTTTACCACACTCCCCCACCCCCCCCCCCCCCCCACAAACCCCTCTCGATCCTTTTGATCTTCTTCTCATGCTGTGCCCTTGCTATTTGAAGTTAAATTTCTGTAATGATGGGGTAACTTTACAAATGCAGCCCTTTTATGATTAAAGCTGTATTGTAAATGTCCTTGATGGATTTTTTAGTTCTTACTTGGATGTTGTTTTAGTTTTGAAGCTGGTAAAAAACTATTTTGTTTACTGCAAAGACTTTTTCCCCCCTTTGTTGTGAACATATGCATTGTTTAGTTATGAGAAAAAAGCAGTTGATCTCTATTGTAAGACATCATAAAGTAGAAGGGCATTTCGTTTAAGTATTTAAATATAGAATTGTTGTCAATTATATCACGTAGTTGTGACATCTTTTTTTTTTTTTTTTTCTTTCTTATTCTATCTAATTTTTCATGCTTATTTTTTCATCTTCATTGGTTTAGTCTATTAAGATTAAATATTTAGCCTTCTTGCAGTCCCTTTGTGCTTGAGCAGAAAAGGCCTTCGATCAAAAATGGAGAATGAGCTGATTCCTGGCAGTTATCAAGTAGTTTCTTTTATGCTGACAGAAAAGGTAAGACTGCAAGTTGTATGCCATCTTTAGCAATTGTTCCAAATCATAAAAATAATATCCTGGTTTTTTTGCCATTTTAATCAGTAAAAATTTGAGGGTGCCTTTGTGAGATGATATATTTCTTCAAGAATTTGCTATGGTAAAAACATTGAGCTTATAACGCTACATTATTATTATTATTATTTCCTGCATTCTACGTTTAGACAATGGGAACGAGAAATTAGCGCTGAATATATGCTATTTTAGTCATATAGCAGAGGGTTGAAAAGGTTGAAATAAGACAAATGAATATAGTTTTAATGCACTTAGGGTAGTTCATTATATTTAAACTACATTGGTTTTACTTCCTCAACCATAATTTCTCTTTACAAGGAAATGTTGTGTACATGTCGGGTTTATATTTGTTTAGATTTATCTATTTTTATTCGTCTTTATATGTTTTTCTAATGGATCTGCCAAATTAACAAGATTTAAGTAGTCTTCACCTTTTTTTTTTTTTTAGATTTTTAAGAAAATGATAAGTACTTTATTTATTTATTAGTACTTTATTATAAGTCAGGTGAATTCAAAATTTTAATTGTCCCTCCATTTTGGTTAGATTCTTGATTTGGTTGAAGAAAAGATGTTTTCCCCCTCCCATTAGCCTCTCCATTCCTCTAGAATCAACGTTGCTGTTGTTTTTAGTAATTTTTTTGTCCCTATGTATCTTTTTAGTACGAAGCCTAATGGATTCAAAATGTGTGTGTGTGTGTGCCCTTTTTTTTTTTTTTTTTTTTTTTTTAAAGGTTATTTTGCCACAATTGTTTTTGTGTAAAAATGTATAGTCATATAGTTAAATGTGGTGCTTTGTTAAGCTTATAAATTGTAAGCCTAGATCCATGCCTTTGTCTAAGTCATAACAAGTTGAAGCTGACAGAGACATGACTCCTTTTTGTTTTTCAAAATAATAGTAAACGATATATTATCCTTATTTGTTGCAATTTTTTTAAAAAAAAGTGTGATATACAAGATAAAGAGAAGGTACAAGGCATGAGGAAGTGATTATGAGAATAAACTACATAGTGA
>JAFMPE010120686.1:0-11369 GCA_024759925.1 Ficus religiosa | reverse complement strand
TATTATTAATAGTGAGTCTAATAAGTTTCAATGGCTGTATGGTCTTGGCCCTGTGGCCAACTATTTTGTGACTAATTAAGATGGCGTTTCATTGGGACCCATGATGGCGTTGGTTCAAGACAAGATCGTTTTGGGGAGCTGGTGTGTGTGCGTATGTTGTTGTCGTCGTTTTTTTTTTTTTTTTTTTAATCTTGTTTTAACTTTGGAAATTAACCAGTATGAAGCAAATCCACTAACCTTAACTGTTGTGCAGAGAAATAATAGTGTACAGTGTTATCTGTGGGCTTTATTTCTGAAATTTTATTTGTTGTCCTGTTTTTGTTCTGATTTTCTAAGACTTATTAGCCTTCGTTTGGTGTTACGGTTAAAGTTGAAATTTTTAAATTAGAGTTGGGTGACTTTTTAAAAACTAGTTATAATTTTTATTGACTTTTCAGAAAAAGACAAAACTGAGATGAAAAATTTAAGTTTGAGTTGAATCGCCAAATAGAGCCTTATACTTTTTCTTATACAATTACACTTTTTCTTATATTCAAACTAATATTACTAGAAACACAATCAATATAATTTTATAAAATATCTCAATACTAATCTCAAAAACGTTCTCAATTTTATTTTTTTATTCAAAACAAAATCATTTTCAAAATACTCCCAAATAGAACCTGTACTCCTTATATATTTTGAGAAAAATTCTCTCTATATTTTGGGAAAAATTCTCTCTATAACCTCAATCAATAGTGTTGAAATTTGCAAATATGTCCTTTTATCTAATAAAAAAAAAATATGAAAGTATTTCTATAGCACCCGGCCAAGAACAAAATATTCTGGCTCGGCTACTACTCTGCTTGTGTAGTCCAAGTATTTTAGCAATTTGAAAGCTCATTTTCTTTATGCTAGCCTTCAGAAAGCATAATATATTTAGGAAACAAAGATCCTTAGAGTGTACAAAAAAAATATTCAGACCAAGTAATTCGATCATTTTTGTAACAAAAAGTCACGAAAACTTAAATTTTATTCAATTTGCTCACTTTTCTTGGTAATTTGCTCCATCTTTCCGCAACCTTGTGACTTGCAAACTGAATTACAGGTCCCAACTTATAAAGAATGCAATTCCTGAAGGAGGAATCCCATTTAATAGGGTTCATGGTGTACATGCCTACGAGTATCCGGGCTCCGACCAATAAAGATTTAGGGTCGTTTGGTTCGTTAGTTTGAGTTGAAATATTTTAGTTGTAATAGTAAATTTTTTTGAATTTTCAGAAAAGACAAAAAACTTTTTGGGAAAAGGACAAAAACTTTTTGGGAAAAAGACAAAAAAAAGTACAGTTTGAGTTGGAATGAGATGATGAAGCAAACGGAGCCTTAATGAGAGGTTTTCAACAAAGCATGCAATGCACGACACTAGTATTATTACCGTGAAGAACATCTTCTCTATTATATTGTCCAGTACGTTCACGGATAATATTACTAATTTCATCAGCTCGAATGGTTATCATGAATATTTCTTAGTTCTTTTTTTTTTAAGAAAAAAAAAATAATGCCTGCGGTAGATGGACTAATCCGTTATTTCTTTCATGGTTCCAGACATGCCAATATTAATATTAATGGTATGTAAGTGTAACTCATTGTTCAAACAACTAAAGTTACACAGGTTTTAGCAACCTTAAACAACTCGTCGATGTTGGCGGCGGTGTGGGAGTGACCCTTAACCTCATCACTTCCGAATACCCGCATATTAAGGGTATTTACTTTTATTTCCCTCATGTTATAGCACATGCTCCTTCTTACCCAGGTAAAGTTTTACTACTTTGTTATCTCTCTCTCTCGTTTTTTTTTTTCCTTTAATTTTAAAACTGAAACGGATATGTTTTCTAGTCCGTACTTCACGATTAAAGTGATGAGCACAGCTTAAAGAAATTGAAGAACTGTTACAAAGCTCTTCTGAACGACGGAAAGCTGATACTTGTGGAGTGTATCTTTCCGGTGAAGCCGGAGACTAGTCCGGCTGCGAAATCGACATCCCAAGTGGATCTGGTGATGATGCATGAACCAACATTTAGGAGGGAAGGAAAGGAGCCGCAAGGAGTTCCTGGCCTTGGCAGCTGTTTCAGGATTTAGTGGGATCAAATTTGAATGTGTTGTCTGTAACTATTGGGTTATGGAGTTGTTTAAGTAAGATTATGGCTTTATTTATTTATTTATTTATTCATTTATGAATCTATCTATGTATGTATGTTGGTTGAGATGTTCTTCTCTAACAAGTGAACTAAATCTCAGTGGTTAATAAAAATAAACGACAGTTTGTTGTTTAGTCAGTGTTTAATTTCGGTGATTAATTTCAGGAGTTTCCTGCACGTGCCCTTTGCTAGGGCAACATCTCTAATTGCACTTCTTCTGAAGTTTGTTTTTTTTTTTTTTTTTGTCTTCTTTTTTAGTTTACTATTCACCTTTTCAAATGTCTCATTTTTATTTTTTAAAAACTCAAAATTTAAAAGTTTATAACTTTTTAATTTCAAGTAGAAATGAGTTAATTTTGGAAAAAAAAAAAAGACAAAGTGATAAGAGGAACGAAATAAGATCTATATTGCTTTTTTTTTTTTTTTAACAATTTCAAGTTTTTACACTTTTTAACTTCAAACAGTTCGTTTTCAATGAGTTATGAAAAGTTCCAAGCCTCTGCAACCGGTTGATAACTCTATAAAATAGAGTTATTTTATTACTTTGGTGCACATAAATTGGCTATGTTCTTAAACATTTTAATAAATTTTAGGTTAATTTAGTTTAATTTTGCATAATTTTAATTTAGATTAGTTTATTTTGATTTTGTGTAATTTGATTTAATTTTTTTAATTAGTTTAATATTAACTTCAATATATTATTATTAATTTATGGGGTGTTTGGTGAATGAGTTTGAATTAAGATTTTTAAGTTTGAATTGGTTGATTTTTTAAAAACTAATCATAATTTTTATTGACTTTGCAGAAAAAGATAAAAACTGATATAGAAAATGTGAGTTTAAATTTATTTGTTAAACTCCCTCTTAACCTTTTAAACATTTAATTTTTTAATTTACGCAATCAGATGAAAAAGATTAAAAAAAAAAAAGAAGGAAATTTTGGATTCGGGGGGCAAAACGAGGCAAAACGGTTATCAAATAGCTTAAGGATGGATTAAAATTCGAATTATATCATCCACCAACCAGAGAGCACCATGTGTTCCCCAACAGGAGCGCTTGAAATCCACTGCTGCGTGTTTTATCGTGCTCGCATGAGCTCGCCTCCCTTGCCAAGCAAGAAGCCGGCACGTCTCCAGTGGGCTCAACACTGCAAATTGTCTCGCGCCACCTCTCAGCTGCAAGGAAAAAGAAAAAAAAATTAAAACCAAAGTGGGCCCATGTTGCAGCAAAGAAAGGAAAAGAAGAAAAAAAAATAAAATAAAAGAAAGAGGGGGGGGGGGGGGGGGGGTGTGGTGGTGGTGGTGGTGGTGTTGGGGGCCGCGTTGGCTGGCGTTGGATGCAGAGAGCGAGGTTTGGCCAAGAACAGAGGCCAAACCCAGAAGAAAGAAGAGAGAAAATGAAGAAGAAAAAGAAAAAAAAAATAGAAGAATAGAAAAAGGCCAAAAAATAGTATTGTAGGACTTTTAGGTTTAGGAATTAGTTTTTATTTTTAATTTTAGATTTTATTTTCAACAAATCTCAAGGGAGATGGCATTTGAAAAACAAAAGGAATAGATGAGAAATTAGTGAAAAACTTGAAGATTTGTGAAAATAATCATTTGGATTTTCATTCATTTTCCTTATCTCTTTTATTTTTGTAATTGGATAATGCTTGAACTCTTGATTTGTTTAATTTTGTGTTTAATTTTATTTATGGGTTTTGTGTAGTTTGTTGGTTTTAGGATTTGATGAAAATAATATTTTAATAATTTGGTTAATTATTAATAAAGTCTCTTTTCAATTCATTTGTGTTTTTCAATGCTTAATGCTTTTAATTTGTTGGGAGATGAATTAATTGATTTGATTTATGAATTTTAATGCTCGAGATAGATTAATTCATTTATCGGTTTGAGAATTACAATCTTAGTTGTTGTTGAGTTCGGGAGGTCGATAACACTTTGATAACCATATAAGGGTGTGCTTAATGAATATGTAGGTAAATAAGTTAGATAGGGATATCAATTTGGACACTTATACATATTATCTCATTTGACACTCGGGAGAGGTAATGAGGTTATATTAGAGCTATTGATTTATAAATTGGATTAAGTTTATTAATAATTGCTAAATCGGATAAACATAGGAATATTAGAGTGAAATCAATTCCCCATAACCTTGCTTGTATTTTTTTATTCATTCGGTTTTGTTTGATCATTTTAGTTTACTTTATTTATTTTAATTTGTATTTTTTTATTTTTAAATCAGTCATTCAAATAATTCTAGCGTCAACGAATTTTAGTAATTAACTTAAAATTAAACACAATTCTCGTGAAATCGACAATCTTACTCATCTTATGTTACTTGTGCGACTTTTGCACTTGCGAGATTACACGCAACACTAGTCATACATGTTTTTCTAGGATCAAATTTGAATGTTTTGTCTGCAACTTTTGAGTTATGGAGTTGTTTAAGTAATGGTTTTCTTTTATGTGATCATGGAAATGTGTACATTGTTGTTGATATTTATGTGTGAGCTGCGATGTTTTCTTCTGATCCATTAAGTGAATAAGTGAACAAAATTTCAGTGGCTAATTATTAAAGAAATGACATTTGTTGTATAGACAAGCACTTTGTTTTGAATTTCTCAACATTATTTAAATTTTCAATCTTGAATGGGAATTTTCCTGAGTTATTCAACAAGAAAATACACACAAACATATATATATATATATATAGAGAAATGGGGTGAAATTACAAAAATGATAAGAGTATATGCTAAAAATGCGATTCGTCAATGATAATGGCAGTCGTGGCGGGTTTTAATATGGTGACAAAGATTTGTGAAGTTTGTTTGGAGAAGAAGGAAGAAGGAGAGGAGATCATAGATGTATACGAGAATGAAAAAGTGATTCCAAAAAAAAAAAAAAAAAAAAAAAGAGAAGGGGTTTACGGAGAAAATTAGATTTTGGGCAAGAAGAAAGGAAGGGCAAATCCAATATTGCAGTATAATTGTGATGGCATTTTGGGAAATAACGTTTCAGTTGACCGGTTTTCACATGGCTATCAGAAGCAACCTTCACATGATTTTAAAAGATAATTTTTACGGTGTGAAGAGAAGAATTTTCAGTGTCGGTGAGTGTGATAACTTAATATTATCATTATAATATTTATTTTGGTTAATCTTTCCATCCCAATTTTGTCCATACACTTCCCTATTTATTCTACTGAAGTGTGAGTAAACTAAACACAGGGTGGGGCTACTTTTGGGTTTCAATTAATCAATATCTTCCACATTTCAATCGCCCTTTTCAACCACGCGCGTCCTTTGAATTTAAAAAAAAAAAAAAAAAAAAAGTATCCTTTGAAGCTCTTACTTGCAAGAGGGAAGGATCTAAAAAAATCCACCATTTCCGTCCTGTCTAAGGAATTTATTCTTAGTTTGATTTAACACTCTATTTAAATTAAATTATATTTTTTTTATCACGATTTTTATTTTTTTTTGAAATTTTTTTTTATCTTTTCTAAAAAATTTTTTTATCTTTTTTAAAAAATTATTATTGAAATCTAAATATCTTAAACTAAACTCATTTATCAAACATCTCAAAATGATAACGTGAAAAAAGTAAAATTTAGATAATGATCTTGTTTTCTTTTGACGTTGACTGCCATTGAGTGCCTTACAAGGCGTGCTGTGAAAAATTCAATGCCCATTAATGTCCTTTTACAAAAATAAAACAAAATAAAACTAAAAAGTCATTACGCAAATAAGATTTCTCATTTTTTTTTTTGGGTGAATGATAAGATTTGTCATTATATCATAATGCAAACGTCCTTTAAAAAAATAAAATGGACATTAAAGAACTGTTACAAAGCTACTACAAAGTACAATTCCAAACAACGAAAACAACCTTTTCAATTCTTTTTTTTTTTTTCTTGAAAAGTTAAAAAAAATTAATTTTTAAAAAATTAAACAACTCTGATATAAAATATTTAGTTTTAATCGGTAAACCAAACATAAATTAAATATTAATTGAATTTCTCTAATCAAATTTGCTTAAAAATATACTATTATATGGGACTAAATTAAATTAGTGAACAAAAGGCAAGCAAAGAGATTAATTTCCTGCCATACAACATTACTTGGCGGTCAACAATGGACTGCCATGGAGTGAAT
Organism: Ficus religiosa; assembly: GCA_024759925.1. Taxonomy (NCBI): domain Eukaryota; kingdom Viridiplantae; phylum Streptophyta; class Magnoliopsida; order Rosales; family Moraceae; genus Ficus; species Ficus religiosa. The sequence continues at coordinate 5,040 of JAFMPE010120686.1, read as the reverse complement.
GGCTGTGAACAATTTCCATAATTTTGACCATATTATTTCTCAGACAAAACATTCAATGGGGTGATATTGACCGCCGCATCTTGTGGTACCAACGTCAACAATGATTTTTTACGGGGTGTTTGGTGAATGAGTTGAGTTTGAAAATTTTAAATTTCAATAGTAATTTTTGTTGACTTTTTAGAAAAGATAAAAAATTTTTTCAGAAAAAATAAAAAAAATTTTTAGAAAAAATAAAAAAAAATACTTAATTTAAGTTAAACTGATATGTCAAACACCCCTTTCCTATTTTTCCAAAGAAAAAAAAAAAACCCATTTATTTTCCCTGAAATTAGGTAGAATTCCCTCAGAGCAAAAAGGGGTTTGGTAGACATCTTGCTTTCCTGTCTTTTTCTTTTTTTTAGGTAAAGTTCTTGGGGATGTGAGAGTTTGTAAACTCTTGCATCACGGCTTGTGTTTTCTTGGTCTACGCCGAGAACGGATGACAAGATTGGTTTTCTTCTTCTTCTTTTTTTTATTTATTTTTTAAATCAAGGACTTGAGTTTTAATTAGATTCTAATTGATATTTCAATTTAATTTCAATTAAAATTATATTTTTTTATCTCGATTTTTATCTTCTTATAAAAAATTTACAAAATTTATAATTAATTTTAAAAAAATCAACTAATTTTAATTTAAAATTTTAATCTTTAATTGATAAATCAAATAAACGCTTAATCTCATCCTGATTATCATAATATATTAATAATCTATTTTTAACAAGTATTCATTTCTCATATGGGGATTAAATCACCATTGAAATGATTCTGATGAGCCATCCTGTACCACTTAACCTTTTTTTTTTTTTTTTTTTGAAGCCACGGAAAAAAAGAACTTCTACTAAAAATGAACTTTTATCAAAGGTCAAAATTCATCTATTCTTTCGATTACCAAAAAAAGTTCGTCTAGTACGTGATTGGTACATACGTGTGAAAAAAAATAGATATATATTTTTTGTTTTAAATCCTATTTAACTTAAATTTTTCATTTTCTTTATTTTGGCATCACACTCATTTTTCTCCCTCAAAATCTAATCCAAAAAGATTCTCAATTTGAAATGAAAAATGTTTTGTTTAGATTGCATGTCAATTTTCAGAAAAACATATTTTTTTTTTGTTTTAAATGAGCAGGTATTTTCATTTTAAGATTAAGGTGATGTTTGGATTTATAAAAAAATTCTTATTAAAAACAAAAAGTTGTTTGGAATGAGAAAAAAATAGTGTTGAAAATTATGTATTGTGAGAAAATTTAAAAAAGATTTGTTTTCTTTTTCCAAAAAAGTACTGTATAGAATAAATTTGAAAATGAGATTGTTTCTTTTTTTTTTTTTTTAAAAAAAACGAGAGAATGATGAAAATAGTGAAAGACAAACATTTTTTTATAAAAATTTTTCATATTCTAAAACTGGACCTTTAATCCAAACGGAAGAAATTTTTAAAACTTCCCTCTCTGTTGCAAATCTATAAGCCGAAATACCACTACTCTTACTTCAATCAAAAAGTATTAAACTTGTCTTATCATGTAACAAATAATTTGATAAGGCAATTTCTACTTCAACCAAAAATGTACTTTACTCAAAGATCAACATTCCTCATGTAAGGATTTACCCAAAAAAAGAAAAAAAAAAAAAAAAAAAGAAAGAAAGAAAGAAAGAAGAAGAAAGAAAGAAAGCCATCCCTATCCCTAACCAAGAAGGAATGACGCTAGGAATGGGATTTTCCATTGGGGGAGTCTACTCAATATCCGTCCCATTTTTGTTTAATATAAATATGCATTTGAAATCACGCAACCTAGAACAAAAAAATAAAGGAGAAATGCACCATGAAAAATCCAAGGTTTTACAAAAATATATCAAATTCTAAACAAATACAATTAAATCTAAGTAGCTAAGCCACAAAAATGTCTTATCAAAAACAAGATTCCGAAAACTAAAATAATAAATAATATGTACTAACTGTTTTTTTTTTTTTGACTAAATAAGAATATTATTACGAAGACACTAAATGACAAGAGACAGATATCAGCAAAGGGACAAGCCCACGTAACAGAATCTGGAATAAACTAATCGGCTAGTCACTGAATGGTCAGGGAACCACCAAATAGACCTAAAGTCTATAAACCAATGGGACAACATGCATGTAATCAGCCCACTCGGGAAAAACCAAAGCGATCCCCTATCCCAAATTGGGAGGAAAACTCCTACAACGGGTGACGCGAATGCAAGACCCACCCACCAAACAACACCCAGTCAACAACAGTTAAAACCCGATCAATAAAACCCAGATTAACACAAAAATCATAAGAGAGATCAGAGGGGGAAAATTCCACCCTTATACACACATACATAATTAATAATTATGTTTTTGTATTCATTTTCAATAAAAAAAAATATAGTTAATAATTACCATTCAATTAGATTGCTAATTAATAATTAAATTTTTGTATTCATTTTCAATAAAAAAAATATAGTTAATAATTACCTTTTTTATTTAACCAATCCAATAAAATTAAAAAGTTACAACACACACACACACACATAACATTATGACATGTAACTGGGGCAGGCTAGGGTGCTTTCTCCTCCCCCAGTATATTGCTCCCCATCCCCATCGCATTCAGAACGAAGCCGCCCCCCGTGGTTCCGTCCCAACGAGAAACATTGTCATCTCTCTCCTCAAGTCTTTCTCACACCAAAAAAAAAACCTGAAGTGTTTCTTCATTTAACAAAAGTTATCTACTCCTATCACGTAGCATATAATTTTATAAGGAAGCATATAGCAAAAAAAAAAAAAAAAAAAAGAGGAGCATACCGACATTGTTGGTCCTCTCTCTTTTTAAATCGGTAAGAATTGTTTTTTAATCATCGGATTAATTTTTCAATAAGGTGATCTACAATTTTCAAGTTTTTTAAAATTAACAGTACCCAATACAATTATGCTTTTAGTCATGATCATGTCTTTGAAAAATTAATCTAATAACCAAAACAATAACTTTTATTAAGAAGAACAACCACAAGAGGTGGTATGATAGAAATTCTTATTTAATAAATGTATTTTTTTATTAAAAAAAAATTTAGAAAATGTAAGGGTTGTCATATAGTCCAGCATAACGGCTCTGGAACTCTTTTTTCAATAGTGATGGAAAACATACTGATTATTATATAAGAAAAGAATCGAAGATTGATAAGACAAATAAATATATGCTCCAGTATATACATATATAGATCAATAGTGAGTAACTGTTTTTTAGATGGTAAGACCTTAGTTTTTTCCTTCATCGGTAATAACTGTAATTTAATTGTTAGATTAATTTTTTAACAACCTAATTTATAGTGTTCAGATTAAATACAACGCACAACACAACATTGTTTCTAATCATAGATATGTCGTTAGAAAATTAATCTACTAAATAAACTAACAACGCCTATTTGTAAGGGGGAAAAAAAGAAGAGATGTTAGCGTTGAAATTCTTATTTACTACATTCCTAAAGTACATGAAAAAAAAAAGAGGTTTTAGGGTTGAAATTCTTGTAGCACATGTATTTCCTCCGGGAAAAAAAAAAACTTTAATAAATATAAGGGATAGAATCAAGCATATATAACATCTCAGGAGTTCTTTTTTTAATAGTGATGGAAAACATAATGATTATTATATAAGTAAAGAATCAAAGATTGATACTATAGATACATATATATATATATGCGCATGATAGATTGAGTATAATAGTGACTCACTGCTTTTTAGAGTTTTTTTTTTTTTCCTTTATTGGAAAAAACTTTTTTTTTTTTGATAATCATCCCTCGATTCGATTGTTTTCCAAGAATGTTGAGCCGGTACGTAAGCCATGTATCTCGGAGGAACTTAAAAATAAGAAGAGCTTTAGGTTTTTTACATCCTGTTTTGGTCTTATTGCTATTTAAATAATAATAATTAATAATAATAAAATAATCTTTATTATTCAACAATAAGAATCTCTTTTTATATTTAGAAGAAAGATTATATATATACATGTCCAATCTGTAGTGGTGGTTGGTGCCACAGCATGCTTCTCGCTGCCCTATGGAGTAATACAGAAGGCAAGACTCTCTTTCTCAAAGGCTCTGTTCATGCCACAAAGAGTCACTAGTTTTCCACTACCTCTCATCTGGCATCTCCATGTTGCCCTACAGCTCATAGCCTATCTTACTACAACAAAAAGATGGATTAATTTTTTTAACAATTTAATCTATAGTATTCATATTAAAAATTTATAACGCATAATATAATACTATATTTAATCATAGATTATGTTGGTAAAAAATTATCTAACAACTAAAACAACTTGTAAGAAAAAATTAGAGCCATCAAAATTCTTATTTAATACATGTATTTCTTCCCAAAAAAAAAAATTTAATAATTGTAAGATTGTCATATAGTCAAGCTTTGAAGAATTCCTTTTATTTATTTTTTTATTTAATTTCCTCATTGTCGTGAATAAAAAATGCTGATTATTGTATTATATGAGTCAAGAATATAAGATTGATTAAAATATATGCATGTATAGAATAATTAGAATAACGAATAACAAGTGGATGGTAGATCCAGGGTGAAATGCCTCACAAACATATTTGTCTTGTAGCAAAATAATAATTTAATACTATTTCAGTTGGACACTTTCACTTAAATGTTTCTTCTTATCATCTGACACTGGTCGCAACAAATCAAATCTGAAAGCAAGTTGCTGACATTTCTTACCTAAATTTAAAATAATAATAAAAATAATAAATTTTGAAAGAAAAGTCAAAGTTGCTGAATTTTCTTTTAACATGATTTGGAAGAAAAGGATTAGATAAATCAAAGTTGCTGACTTTAACAAGATCTATCATTATCAGAGTAAAGTAAATCGTTATTAGCTTTACGGTTCAAGGGCTTATAAATCAACCAAAATCTTGAAGGTTAGCCTCAGCATTCCAAAGCACAAGAAAAAATAAAATAAAATAAAATAAAATAAAAACTAGTTTCTT
>JAFMPE010120674.1:0-11373 GCA_024759925.1 Ficus religiosa | reverse complement strand
TATGGGTCGGGTGAATATTTGGCCCAACAAACAGAACGACGAACGATGCCTAATCCTTAGTCTTTTATGAATGACTGGTTCGTCATTTGACATTCATATTTAACGAACATTGCACGAAGAAAAACCAATCTCCATAACTGTCAAGCTCACGATCAATCTTGATATCGTGAAAGATCACTCCATAATTGCCAAGCCCGCAATCAATCATGACATCATGACCCACATTCTTGCACATGTTTTAAATTATTCGGAGTAATAGGAGACCACCCACTACCACTCACGAATTCAAACCCACTACTTTCCCTTTATAAAAAAGAGGACAACCCTCCTCATTTGGGATTTCCTTTTCGAATCCATTATCTACAGTCTTTCTACCAAAATATGCTGAGAAATTGTAAATCCATTGTACAAAAAATTTCACACATGGTGACCCACATACTCAGAAAACATAGTACACTTCCAACAAACTTCTCTAAATCGGTATTGTCATCTCATTCATTTTTTGACTTGTCTACATTATTTTCTGATTGTGATCACTTTGTGACTTTCATACGCGACGTCCAAAGATCCAAAAGATTGTTGTTTGTTATTTCTTTATCAACTAACCCCGGTTAAAATACCGTAGATTCTCAGGCATCTATATAGTACAAAGCTCAAAACATTGATTAATCTTTAAATCTTAAGATACACAAAACGATCAACAAAACAATTTTTGTTTCCTTCATCCACTGTGTTTCACCATTCTGTCCCCAGGCAGAAAAAGAATGAATTGATCTTTATATAAAAAGGAAAATTTCCAAAAAAAAAAAAAAAAAATCTAATCAAATGATACATGAACTCGAGCCCCCTCATGAATCCCCATTTTGCGGGCAAAGCACATATTCCAATTCTACACCTATATATGACTAACTCTCTCTCTCTCTCTCTCTCTCTCTAGTTGTTACATGGAAACTTCTGCAGAATCCCAGCTTTATCCAAATGCCCGATCTTTCGCAAAAACAACCTGCTCTTTCCTTTGTTTCATGCTAGATCGAATTCGGGGCAAGCATTATTTTCCATGGTATTCCTGTTAATCTTCTCAAATACAATTGTATACAAGTCATTTTTAGCTATCACAATGTTCGTGTCAGAAAATCATTAACCGCTAGATTGGCGTCTCCATGTGCCACAGCATCTTCCGGCTCTGGCATGTAGAGACTCGAACTTGTTGACTGTAGATCAAGTAAAATACCCAATTTAGTAGCAGAAAAAAAACTACCAAATCACAGTTTTACCCCAATTCTGCAAAGTTGATCTTTCCTAACACGGTCAGGATGCAGGTGACTCGTGAACCGACCGTTTTCGTATGTTTTAATGATATCTCTATTAAACAAGTTTCCGAAGATGGTGGGATGTGCCCCATTCTTATGACGGTTCTACAAAATCGGTTCTATGGCCTTTTTGGCTGCTCCTACTTTCAAGAAATTCAAGGTCACACCTCTTTTCATTTCTGTCCTTTTCCCTTCAGATTTGGTTCTGAGAAGGCGTACTGGGTCTTTCGAATTTCAGGGGCTTTTGTTTCTATTGCTCATTTGATTTCTCATGTTTGAGGACAACCTATCCTCTTAGCCTCTGAATGGATCTTTATTTTCTTCATTTTTAATAAATTCCGTTTACTATGAAAAATTACCAAAGATTCCGTAGTGCACGCAACGCACTATTCAAACTAAGTAGATATAGATATAGGGTGAATGTCTCCATATGCAACTAAGAGGGTGCAGTAAAATAAAGCATACCTTCGTGTCAAGCTGCATCTCTCCGTTGTTATCTGCAATAAAACACGCACCATGTGCCTTCAACCATTCCACACATTCCTCTAATCCATCTGAATCTTTCTCATCAGATCCCTCATTTGCATTGCTAGTGAAGCCCAGAACCTGAGCAACATATGAAACAGGTAGCGTAGGTCGATACGACCGAGACATGCAGCTCACTGCCTTAAAACGCATCTTTTCCACGTATAAATCTGCAGAAAATTCCAAAACATTATATGAGTTTGATTACCCTTCGATACATTTAAATCAAACGGAGCTAGTTCCTAATTTAAATACCCACCCATAAGGCAAGTGCTCAAGTTTGGAGCCGTCTTGTAAAGTCTGAAAAACATGACATAATTTCCTGATGTGACAGCTCCACGAACCGCAAGAGCATGCTTAACAGCTTCATCCTTCTTCGCTTCATTTGATAATCTGAGCTCAAGATCAACACATTTTTCAAAAAGTTTCAGAGGCAATTTAAGAATGGAAACGAAAATCATCACAGGGAATCAGCAAATAGGATTTCATTTAGCTGCAATTTCAACAGCATACGCAACACCAATTTACAAATTCATCACAATAGAGAGCTCGGGTAAGTTTGCAAAATTCATTGAGAAAGGCAAATTCATCATTCGTAACCATGACTAACCTCGACATTGACGATACGAGATCTCTGTTATTATTAGAATGCATTATGACACAAAGCAAGTTGTACGCAGCAAACTCCATGTGGCATCCCTCAATTCCTTCACCATAAAGGGACTTCAGCTGAGACGCGCACTGTAATATCAAGAAGTTAGTCATAAATTCTAATTTTTCGAGGATATATAAATTGCTTAAACATGCATATAGAAAAACACAATCACCTATTTGATATATATAGATATACATTTAACTATCCACATAATTTATAAAGATAAATTAATCGAACAAGACCATTAACAAACAAATTAACATTCTAATTAATATCTAAAAAATAACTTTTTTATCCGGAGACGGATCCTTTTTTTCCTCTCAACTTTTTACTAACAAGCAATTAATGTTCGAATTATGAAGTTTGAGAGGGGTTACTAGAAACTCAATCCCTTAGGCATCCGAAGATTGGACATTTCAAGATCATTTTGCTAGCTAGTGAAGAAACAATCCTCCATGTGACAACTAAATGATGGCAAAAAACAAATCAAGTAACAAAAATCGATACTAGCTATACTGGTACAGGAAGTGACTGTTGTATAAGCACATTAATTTTTTGTGCGCTGATTCAATGCAGATTATTAGCCAGGTGCAATAGCACGTCAACAATAACATCACCAATTATCTAAAAAGAAATTATGACACGCTCAAAAAAGAATAACCTTCAGAAAGAAAATTTTTGCAGGCATAGGATAGGATTATATATAATAAGATCAATAGAAGTAGCTAAACATCATGTCAAAATATGCTGAAAAACCAACCTGATTATACTCCGGTAGATCCCCAACTTCAAGTGCTAACCGAGCATGAGTTTCATATACCTGAACAATAAGTAAGAAAAATAAACCGAAGTGTTAAAAGTGCACGCAAACACACACATATATATCGATAGATATGTGATCAAAATTCATTTTGTGGTACCATTCTCGACTAATCTCGAAACACAACCATTTCAAGATCAAAATTAAATGTAGCTTAATGCATTCAAAAATTTCATAACCAACAATCCATTTACATGATACGACATGTATTAAATAATTTGATTGTGCTGTGGTATACATGTACCTGAGTTACAACCTTTTCTATTGGTTTAACTGATTTATTGATTTCTCTTCGGTAGAAATTTCTTAAAAAGGTCATTTTCCTTGTATCATACCAACAAAATACAGCTTAAAAAAAAAAAAAAAAAAAAAAAAGCATTAATTTTACATAATCAACTCCTAGATATGAATTAACCACACCAACGTTAAAAATAATATTCAGATTAACCAAAATAATATTTGAACTCCAAGCAGAATAATAATTAAATAAGTAAACTCTGAACCGTCTCAATGTCACAAAATTAAAATTTAGATGAGAGATACCCAAATACACCGAAAGATGTAAACTATATTTATATGGAAATACACAAAAAACAGGAATAGATATTATATGAGAGAGACAAAAAGATTTTGAACTAACCTTTACAGTTAGATGATTGCGAATTCTTTGTACAGTTAAATCCTGACGAATAGACTTCAACTGATCACACTTATAAAGGTAATTCTTTTGAGAACTTTGAACCATGAGCAGAGCTTTTTCTAGTACTTCTTCAGGTCTTACCTGTCAGCATAGGAAGGATTGTAAATATAGTGCATGAAAAATTAACCCTTATTGGACGCAACAAAGTGTCAAGAAAATGACAAAAGGAGATGATGATAATTACTGTAGCTGGATCAGGTGCAGAAGTAAGCCGCAAATAACGTTTCTCAACTTCTTGGCACGTCCCCTTAACAGTAAGAGCATCCCAATCAAAGTCCTCCACTGCCCTGCTGCCACCTTCTTCAAAATTCTTGCTAAGCACCACGGCTGTTGCCCTTCTAGAATACAAGTTTCCGGATCCAACACTTTTTGATTTAAGGTGATTGGTTTCAGCTCCATGTCTTTGCCCTTTCTCAAAACGCTTAGAGCGACTTTCACGTCTCTTTCTTTCTTCCGGTGAATTTGCAAGCGCCATCGCTCCTGCATAATATGCCGTTAAACTTTGTTCCTTGTCACTATCACTAGATGTGTCACCGTTGTCAGCAGCAACAAAACTATCCATGAGGCGCTGCCTTTTAACTGGCTTTTGGGTGAACTTATTTGCACCCTTGTGTTCCAGCGAAGAATATCTTGTCCCAGTAAAATTGTTATCCTTGCTCCCATTATTCATCATTAATGTCTGCGTGCAAATATGGTTAGAGAAACAAATATTACGAACTGAAAATAATTACACTTATAACTACTATTTTCCTTCCTGTCAATTAATTAAATTATTCAACAAGGTAATGTTACCCATAATTATGGGTATGAGTAGCAAGGTATATTTCACAATGGAATTTAAATTAATTTAGCACATGGCAATTAATTAGACTTCAATGAACATGTTTTACATGCTTTCATCCTTCCAATTCACACTTTTAGGAACCATGCCCGGTTGCCCGCATACCTCAAGGACAAGGAAATGAAAGAATAAAAGAAAATCAGGCCAGACCAAAAAAATGACAAAAACTTATTTCAGGCTAAATATTTAGGAGGAGAAAGGTGGATGAAAAACTTTAAGTGAAATTCCAAATGCAGCCAAAATTAATCACTAACCCCTAAAATAGCTTCTTTTTGTTTTTCAATTAGTTACTTAAGGTCCTAAGCTGCATATATATAATTACCCTCTTCCGCATGTAGTATAAAGCCCACAGGGGACTAAAGGTTTCCAAAAGGTTATTTGTGTCAAATTTAAGAAATTTAAAAGAGAAGGTTGTTAAGGCCCAAAACCCTGAGCATCATTGCCATTTTGTTCTTGAAAAGAGCCTTGAACAAAATAAATAAATAATTATATAGAAATACCTTTCTGTCTCTTTCATTGACCCAACCAGCATATTTTGAAGTTTCATGATTGATGGATGCTGGCTTTTCAGCTGGCTTCTCCTCCTGAATAGGCTCCCACCTACTTTTGGTTCGTCGACTTGGACTTCTCTTTAGCTTCGTCAACAAAGAAATAGGAGTTAAAGTGTGTGCACTGCTGCAAAGTAAGAAGTACCCATGGATCAGTATAAGGCACACTGGATATGTAACTAAACCTCAAACCACATCCCCAATGAATAATGCAACTAGACCCACCAATAATTTAGTACGTACACCAACCCATTAAGTATACATAACGTCTTGAAAACCCAAAATTTTAAAAATAAATAAATAAATAAATATATATATATTACAACTTCCACATCCCCAAGCAGAATAAAAGTAGAAAACAAAGACTATCCATACTTCACACTCCCCCTTCGAAATTAAGGGGAAAAAAACTAATTTTGTAGGTACCTAAAAATACAAGACCTATCATGCATGTGAGAATCTATATATGTGTATATATATATAGAGAGAAAGCGAGAGAGATACTCTTGCTTGACCACGTCTGCATTTGGCAGTGGAAAAAGCGGCTCAACATCCCAGTCACGTGTAGAAAGTGTACCATCAGCAGTAGCCTTGGTGATCATCTAAAAGATAGGGAAGTAACTTTATATTAGTAGCAGTATATTCATGTGCTTATATGTAAGTATGTGATAGACAAGTATAATTACGAATGTATATAAACAAGCTTTTACGTTTTTCCCTAGAGTTTTCAGTTTTTAGGAACCCAAAAGATAGGATTTCCCAACAATAATAAAGAATTCTCCTAGAGCTATTGAAGGTAGTAATTACAATATCTTAGTATAGAGATTATTTCAATTAAATTGGTAATAAAATTGAACGATTAACCTTAAGCAGCGTGGCATCTAACCTATAAAACTTACCTCCTTATAATTGGTAATAAAATTGAACGATTAACCTTAAGCAGCGTGGCATCTAACCTATAAAACTTACCTCCTTCATGACAGCCTGAGAAGCTGCCATTTGCATATCATCCTTACAGCGAGCCAATGCCCTCTCAACATAGCCACGTAGTGACTTCGGGAACATACCAGGCTGCAGCCCAATCAACTAAAACATTAACTGCTAGTCATTAACCATAAATCTTTATGTGACCGTTACATGGATAAGAAACTACTAGACATAAGTGGCCGCTCACATCTCTATGAGCTGATCAATTAAGATTTCAAATCAATACAAAACCATTAAAACAAATCCAAAGGCCCCAAAAAATGACGTTGGGTGCAAGAGATTAACGTTTATAACAAAACAGAAACAGGTAACAAGGCAGGTATTTCATACGAGATACAGTCTCTTGCTTAATTAAATGGATGAATTGACAAATATAGTTTTTTGATTTGGTTTTAAAAAAAAAAAAAGAAAATATTGTACTACTAAATTTACTAAATTAAATGGCTGATTTCACAAAGAGACTGGATTCACAAAGACAAATACAAAAACCCATAGCAATACAGAACCAACTAAATGTGAGGTGAATCATCTTCAATTTGTGACGGCTTAATTTGTTTTTGTGATGGCCTAGCCCCGTTTCTTTCATTGTATGTATTCTTTGTTTGCAGAAAGAAATTTCTAAATAGATAAAGCAAAACAAAGTTCTGGCAGAAATAAGATACCATGAACAACATATCTTTGGTAGCAGGAGGGCGAGCTAGGACGGACAGATAATAAAAGCCATTTTTCACAAGTCTCAATTTCACACCATCCTCATGATCTTTGCATGCAAATACAAGCAACAGTTTAAAATATTTGACTCGTGGAGATTATATCCAAGTGCTAATAATATATCCATGCATTGAACAATGAGTTCAAATAAGTCAAACTTGATTCTTTAAATTTTTACAAGCAACTAAAGAATCAGATCAGAGCTCTCACCTTTAGAATGGAATCTGCACCAGCACTGGATAAGACTTTGTCATTTGGTTTTACACTTATATAAGCAGGTTTTGCAACTGCATCAGTTGTAGAGCTATCCTTATCGGTTTTTGGTAAACCAAAGGTGAAATTCGAAGCAATTCTTGGGTTTGTGGGAATCTGCACTTTGTTTACCCGTCGTGTCTCCAAAGATTGGACACTTTGTGGAGATGGCTGGTAAGTCTGGGACTGAAGACTTTGTGGAGACGGCTGATAAGTCTGGGATTGACTCTGTAGAGACGGCTGATAAGTCTGGGATTGGAGAATTTGTGGAGACGGCTGATAAGTATGGGATTGGAGACTTTGTGGAGACGGCTGATAAGTCTGAGATTGGACACTTTGTGGAGACGGCTGATAAGTATGGGATTGGACACTTTGCGGAGACGGCTGATAAGTCTGGGATTGGACACCTTGGGGAGACGGCTGATAAGTCTGGGATTGGACACCTTGGGGAGACGGCTGATAAGTCTGGGATTGGACATCTTGTGGAGATGGCTGATAAGTCGGGGGCGCTGGAGGAACCCGATAAGTAGAAGGATACTGTGAATTCGGTACTTGAGGACACGAAGGCACTGGAGGCGGTACCTCATGAGCAGCAGGATATTGCAAATTGGGTCCCTGAGGTAATGAGGATTTTTGTTGATCTTGAAAGCTATTATTAGAAGAATGTTGATCCAGAGGCTTTTGAAGCTGAGGTTGTACTGGGGTAGGATGGTGGTTTTGAGAAGAAGCAGCCCCATGTCTCCAATAACCATCATAAGCACCATTAACTACAGCAGCAGACTGAACAAAAAACATATCAACAAAAAAGATAGCAACGGTATACTAATCAATATCCCTCCAAAGAGTGTTCTAAATTTTTATTATGCATTGAGCCAAAGAAAGAGATAACGGATAAAACAAGCTACTAAAGTTATCTACAATATCCCTCCAAATCCAGGTAAGTATGAGACAAGGACAGAGAGTTAACAAACAATCATTTTGAGTTTTCTTTGTTAAAACATGTCAAGTTACTGTGGCAAGGACATGCGTGTTTGAAACTCAAGTTCCAACTCAAAATTTCATCTCAGTTTTTGTCTTTTTATAAAAAGTCAACAAAAATTATAACTAGTTTTTGAAAAGTGAATCAACTCAAACTTAAAAATTTCATCTTCAACCGGCGAACCAAACGGAATATAGATTCAAAAAGTTGAAAGATCCTAGGACATTTAGGACAAGATAATTACTAGAAGCCAACATATCACATAGAAACAACTTCCCCCCACCCAAAAAAATAAATAAATAAAAATTTACCGACATGTGGAAACAAAAACAAAAGAGTTTGCTGGAACTTGGGCTCTTAAATCAATCTTCCAGTAACGTTTGATAACTATCTATGAAGGATTCATTTTGATCACAGGCTCATCACACTATACAGATGATTGCTTATAAAATTCCAAAATCACAATGTTGACATGTATAAGATACAGATATTGAATATAATAGACATGGGCTAAGATTTAGGAGACGGAAAATAAAAAATAACTATGTAATAATCAAACCTGCTCATTTGAACTGGGCTCGGGCCTCCATGATGAGGCGTATGGAGGTGGTGGTGGATTGTTCGAATTTGGATAGCCAGAAGGGGCATCAGGAACTGAAGATCCAAAATTTGATGGTCCTGTAACAGATGTATTCTCTGTCCCAGGAGCACAGGTGACTTCTGTCTGATTGTAATAATCTGCCCATTGCTTATAGTGCTGCTGGTAGTTTAGTGGAGTTGTTGATGTAGTTGCAGTTGCCGTTGCCGTTGCCGTTGTCGTTGCTGTTGCTGTTGCAGTACCAGAACTATAAACAGAAGTTGTGCCTGAACTGTAATGTGCATATTGCTGAGTATTATTATAATTTGCATAATTGGCGTCACTCCATTGGGTAGTCTGATTATTATAACTGCTACTTGGGTAACCTCCCGCTGTCTGATAATCACCAGGATTGTAGTAAGTGCTTGAATAACTTGCAGACCCAGCATAAGACCCAGTATTCTGAAATGAGGAAAGAGGCTGATAAGGAGCACCTGTATTTTGATATGCTCCTACGGGTTGCGAGTAGGAAGGATTAGATTGCTGCTGATAGCCGTTATAGTAACTTGAGTATCCTGTGCTTCCATAACCATACGGATCAGAAGGATTTGTGTATGATGAATATCCATTATAGTCTTGTGTTGCATGAACTGTTCCCAAACTTGATGAACTACTCACAGGTGGCTGTGTGTGCTGGTCATAATGGTAAGTTGAGTTAGATGGAATTCCGTTCTCCGTGGATCTATTATCCACCTTATGAGCCATCCATGACAATGATTCGGAGCCAGCTGTTGAAGCAAGATATGAAGATGTTTGTCCTTGGCTTGCATTAACCACGTGCCAATTCTACAAAAGAACACCTTTTTTCAATCAACGCAAGCATTTTCAAAAAACTTATCAAAATAGTAAAAGGGGTTTAGAGGTAAATAGCCTTTTTTTTTTTTTAATAAGTTTTTTAACAAATGGTGGAAGTTTTTAAAAATTAGTTAAAAAGCCCTTTTTTCTAAAATTGTCAATCAATTTTCTTAAATGATTAATCAATGACTGACCACATAATATTGATAATTTGGTTAATCAGTGATTATAGTCAATCACTGATTGACCATAACAGAAATCACCAAATCCATTTGTCAATCATTGATTGACCAAATCTCAAAAAAAAAACAATTGGTCATTTTGCTTTTAAAAAAAAAAAAAAAAAAAAAAACCGGCTATCCATTAGATTAGGTGACTAAAATAGACCACCCAGCCTAATTTTCCAATAATAAATCATTAACTAAGAACGATCCAGAAACAGCGCATGTGGACCATTTAAATGGGGCATTCCATTTCTTTGTCTTAGAAAGAGCAAGCAT
The DNA here is from genome assembly GCA_024759925.1 of Ficus religiosa. NCBI lineage: Eukaryota > Viridiplantae > Streptophyta > Magnoliopsida > Rosales > Moraceae > Ficus > Ficus religiosa. The sequence continues at coordinate 1,113 of JAFMPE010120674.1, read as the reverse complement.
CTTCTCACATGTAGAATCCTAGATTACATGAAAAGGAACTAAAGCATTACTTGCTCTTCGCTCTTAACTTCAAAAACACAGACACTTAAATTCTTTTTCAACCGTAAAATTCACGGTTTTCAGAAAGGTGAAGCAATCTAAAATCGACGAACTTACAGCAGCTTTTACCATAATACTGCTCATGTTTTATAAATTATTACAAAAGTCACATCGTAAAATTCTTCGCCTTTCGAATCTTAATACATCTTACCCTAAAAACCAATCTCATATGGTGGAAAAAGAAGGAACAAACAATAAAAAAGTATAATTTAGAAACCATACTACAAAACCCAATTCATGCTTTTTTTCAGAATAATATTTCAATATATATACACGTATATATATAGATTCGCGAGGAAGAAGAAAAGGAAATGGGAAATCACCTCTAGCGAACTGGAATCCACAGCTGACATGGTGTCGGTATTTGCTCCTTGATTCAACATCACATTAGCATGATTCTGGACCGAATAAGAACAAAAATTCAATAGAGCCCAAAAAAAAAAAAAAACCACTTTTCTAATTTAAATTAACAAAAAAATTTCAACCCTAACTTCACTAATAAGCAAACGAAAACCCTAATTAGGTCTTCAAAGATCAAATCGGTCCTCACCTTGACAAGAGACCAGAAAAATTAATGGCTTGAGAAGCAACAACCTTGAAAGTCGGCGTCGATTCGCGGGATCGCGACGGGGGGTTTATCGAAAACCCAGCAAAAGAAATTGAGATCAAAAAAGAAACCCAGAAAAATAGAAGCGAAATTACAGAGCAAAAAGATATCAGAAACAAGTAAATGTAAACAATTAACAAGCAACAAAAAGAAAGCAGAAGAAACTTTTGGAAGGAAACGAAAATGGAATTTGGGAATTTGGTGATTGGGGCGAGAGCAGGTGGAGCGATTCGCGTAGAATTTCTGAGACGGAGAGGAGAGAGAGAGAGAGATGAGGGTTCTACGGTGGTCTAGGTCGGGTCTTGTTTGGAAGAGGGTAGGGACAAAGGACCTGAGAACGTTGGCGGTGGAGGAAGATAATTATTTAGAACTCGTTGCTTAGACAATAATATAATATGCATAGTCCC
>JAFMPE010120658.1:3437-14811 GCA_024759925.1 Ficus religiosa | reverse complement strand
ATTATCCACTAGAGGTTTTTAATTTTCTCAGTTAAAAATTTTTAGTAATTTTAACTTTTGTAGTATGAATATGATTTTAAAAAAAATTATGTATTTTTTTTAGAACTGAATATAAATAAGTGTTAAGTCTAAATTAGATAAGAATAAGTAAGTTAGTTAACGGTCTGAAAAGTCAGGTCGTTACAAACTTACACACCAAATACCTTATAAAATTAAGTGCATAAGACTAAGGCCCTGTTTGGCACTCAAGTTTAACTCAAGTTAAACTGTACTTTGTTTTTATCTTTTTCTGAAAAAGTTTTTGTCTTTTCTGAAAAGTCAAAAAAAAAATTACTATTAAAACTTAAAATTTTCAAACTCAATTCATTCACCAAACAAACCCTAACAGAAATTAAGTGCATAAGACTTACACACCAAATACCCTATAAAATTAAGTGCATAAGACTAAGGTCCTGTTTGGCACTCAAGTTTAACTTAAGTTAAACTGTACTTTGTTTTTATCTTTTTCTGAAAAAGTTTTTTGTCTTTTCTGAAAAGTAAAAAAAAAATTACTATTGAAACTTAAAATTTTCAAATTCAATTCATTCACCAAACAATCTCTAACAGAACTGCAAATGTCCCTTTCAAAATAAATATATTATTATTTTACATATTTGGTGTCGTACATTGTCAGTACGAAAGCTAGCCCCTAGGGAGTTGAAAAGTTTTTGTTGATAATTTTCCCCTTGTTATTTAACCTCCAAACACAATTATAATATACACACGCACACACATGATAACTCTCTTTTCTACGGTCAAAAAAAAAAAAAAAAAAAAAAAACAGTTCATAGCTTTTTTTTTACCTTTGTTAATTGCTAGATTGACAAAAGAGGTTTTGAAACGCAACCGCTATGCAAAAAGTCAAGCAATACTGCCCCCTTTTTTTTTTTTTTGCTTAAAGCAATATCACCTTTTTCTGTTAATAATAACATATGCTGACACACACACATATATATATACATACGGTACATATATCTATGTCCGAGTGAGATCATTAACAGTTGAAAGCTTTTCTGTTTGCCTGTGTTTATTTCCCTCAGATTTCTCATGTATTTACAGTAAGTTAATGGCGAAGAGGAAGAAGAGAATGATAATCAAGAAGCCGACTATTTCTTTACTGTTTTCTCTGTTTTGCTACTGCTTCTTCTTCATCTTATTATCATCTCAGAAATCAGAAGCTCAAAACGCCACCACCGACCCTTCTGAAGGTACTAAGTAATTACCATTTTCGTCTCTCTCTCTCTCTCTCTCTAACATTGGATTTGCTTACTTGTTCTTTCTAAATTGGTCACTATTATGCCATGATTTATATGCTTCATGACCCATATGAGATTTCTTGCTTTCTGTTTTCTACTAAAGGCGAGCTTTTTCAGAGATTCATAAACTACTTTTCATCCCATAGTTAAATTGAATTCACATGGATAGTTTTTCTTTCTTTGTTCTTCCAGTTGTAATTTGGGGTTTTGGTGATCTGGGTTTTTCATGTTAATGAATTTCCTTGAATAAGAAAATAAAAATTTTGCTGTTTTGGATAGTTAACCCAACATTTTATCTCAACAGTGTTCAATTTTAAGTGGGTTATAGGGAGAAAAAAAAGCCTGAAAATTTTCACAAACTTGAGATTATTTTTCTGCATTATATTTGTCTCTTTCTGAAGTAGTAATTGTCAGCGGTTTTGTGCTGTCAGTCCCATTATTGGGGCCACTGATGGTCTCAATTATTTTGTTTAATTACAACAAAAATCATTATTTATATTTGATTAATTTAATTAATAGAAGAACATCTGCGAAATGAGACAATTCACCTGCTACTCTTGTTTCATAGCTGTTGTCTCTGCTCCAGCTTTTAGGCTGTTACAATCAAGCACTTCTATTATTGTAAGTAATGTCGTTATACGTATATACATATATGTATACATATATATATATATATATTTCTAGAGGCCCAAATGTAGTTGGCGTAAAAATGGAATCAGTCTTTTGAATAATTTAATTCCGAATTTTGGTCTAATTATTAGTGCAAACGAGGTTAATGAAAACTACAAAATATCACATTTTCTGCTTCTTGTTATGATTTGCGTCTATTTGAGATATGCTTGCGTTTATGTGTGTGTGTTTGTGTTTTTTTTTTTTTTTTTTTGATCTGTTTGTTGATTTTCTGTTTTGTTAATGTCCTTTTCTTGTTGGTCCATTATGGACGTTTGCAACACTTTGTCAAATGGCTTTTATCAACCACTCGACACTGAACTTTATACACATGTATTGACCTAGACAACTTTTATCGAATCAAATTTTTAGACTTACCTCAGTAGCCTTTCCCACCAAATTAGTGAAGAACTAGACATGCATAATTAGTATGGAATGTGGTATGCACAGTTAATTGCTCATGGTCGCGCGACGTCAAGTTTTTATCTTTAGTCCTCACCTTTGAAATGTATGTTGGAGTGACTTTTATAAATGGTTTTCTGACATGACTCAATGAGACAGTTAAAGCACTGAACACAATATTTCGACAATGGGACGTACAAGCCATACCCTCGTGGAACATAAGTGGAGAGCCATGTAGTGGATCTGCTATAGATGAGACAGAGTTTGGGAGCAGTGTTGATAATCCGGAGATTAAATGTGACTGTTCCTATGACAATAACCGCACTTGCCACATCACCAAGCTGTATGTTTTCTCTTTCCTCTAATTTTTAAGACTAACATTAGAGTCCTTTCTCATTTATTGACTAATCCTCGTATGAAAAGGTTATAGTGTTGATCTGGTGTGTGCCAACTAAAAAATGAGCTATTAATCTTTATTAGTAGGTTATGTTAATATTGTTGGAGTAATGATACCATACTGGTTAAAAATAAAGTCCTCTGTGCTAAGGCTTGAATGCTGAAGCTTAAAAATGCATAATTTCCAATGGTAGATTTCAATTAGGAAGAAAAACTTGATTGATGGTTTGGGACTAGGAAGAAAACTAAAAATCTATGTAAAGAACATAATGGTGAATATTTCAACATAAATTTTTTCTACAAAGATTAATTGTACGTTGAACTAGAAGAGCATTGTGATTCTATGCCCTTTTTGTTAAGCAAAGTGATGAGAATAAGATTAGTTATATTTCCAGGAAAGGAACATATTCCATGAAGTCTAGATTCATCTCATAGTGAAAATTGTTCATGGAAGTCCCAATTGTATTTAGCGCCTATTCTCTTTTTGTTTTTTCAGTTTGATAGAATGTAAGTGGAAAATAATTTCTTTACCATAGTTTAATTGGTTGTTTATTATTCCAGGAGGGTGCAAGCTTTGAACAAAAGAGGAGAGATTTCAGAAGAAATTACGACTTTGAAATATTTGGAAGTGTTGTATGGACTCTTTTCCTATTTATTTCTCTTTTCTTCTTTGTTATTCAGATCGAGTATCTATCTTTTCCATTCTACTCATTTTTCATTTAATTATCTAACATTTTTGCAATTGGATGATTGAGCCTCATGGTGGCCTTTTCTATTTATTTATTTTTTTCTCAAATGTTTGCAGCAAGATAGATGAGAACTACTTCACCGGTACTTTGCCTGCCTTTATTGGAAATTTGTCTGCCCTGGCGATATTGTAAGTAGTTGAAATCAAAAGTCTTCTATTTTTAAGAGTTTTTCCACAAACTTCTTACAAATTTTCTTGGGTTTTTATTTGTTTTATTTGTTTTATTATTATTTTTTTTTTGTTTTTTGCACTCGTGCTCATTTCTATATCAGTCTTCTAGATTTAACCCTTATTCCGTGCAAATAAGGGGAAAAAAAATTTAGAATGGTTACTGGCCGTTGTGGAACTATGGCATCTTTACTTTCTAACCGGCCTCATAAACTTAAATGCAGTTATCGTAATTGTTCTGTTTTGCTTAACTGACACTTCAAACTGATAACAACTAACATTTACATTCTGGTAAGGTCCTAACATTCGAGTTTCAAGAGTGCATAAGCCGTATTTTTAAAGATTGCCAACTTTACTTGATCCTAAATAAGCATTTTATAGAAGAATAGTTATTATGTTGCACTTGGATACAATGAGGTTAAAAAGTATGACATGACTCGTAATTCATTGTCCTCTATGGTCTGTGGTTTCCATTATTTACATGTTTCTAAGTTAATGTGAATGTGGGATTCTAACCCTGGAAAATGTCAGATTTTCCTTGGAATAATAGTACTTCCAGAAAAGCTATGAGATTTCTGATCAAACTTATTTAGTTGGTGGTTCCTCTCAGGTCTGTCTCCCACAACGCATTCTATGGGTCACTTCCTAAGGAGCTTGGAAACCTTAAGGGTCTCTACATGCTGTAAGATATCCAACAACTAGTTCACATTTACACCTAAGTGTGGGAAAGTTTCAGTTGAATGATTTGTGGAATGATCTTGAAAAATCTCTTTCCGTAGACCTGCCTCCATCTGATCGATCATAACAAATCGTGAGGAATTGGAATTTTACTTTTTATTTTGTTTCTCTTTCTCTCTTCCTTATTTTATAGCTACAGTAGTGCACCTTTCAGTTTTGTTTTGTTTTTGTTTCTTTTTTGTTTTTGTTTTTTTGTTTTTTTTGTGTCTTATGAAACAAACACACACACACACATGCATATTTGACTAGTATTTATCGACTAGTATTTGATACTAGCAATTATAACTGCTCTCCTTAATGCAGATTTTTTCTAGAAATATTGTCAATTAGATGTTCTGGGAGTTGAAATAAAGATAATCATGGTGCAACTTGTGTTTTAACAGCTACTTTTGTGCATAAATGCCTGCCTTGTTTCTGAAAAGTGTTTTTCAATGAGAGTTTGCAGGTCGGTTGGATCAAATAATTTTTCTGGATCACTCCCCCCAGAAATTGGTAATTTGGTGAAACTTCAACAAATGTAAGTTTCTTCATTAATTAAATGGTTGAACAACTTATAGAGTTTATATAGGCTTTCATCCGAAAGCAGTTCTAGAGATTCTCGAGTTGGATAGTCCAGGAATGAATAACAACAAGAGTCTTTAAGCATTATTTTAAAAAAAAAGAAAAAAAAAAGAAAAAAAAAAGGAAGTTAAATTCTTTATTCTCTGCAATTTGTCATACTTGATAAAAATGAGGGCATTATAATGTTAATATGTGAGTCTCCACATTAAAAATTTTATAGACTAGATGTTCTATAAGGATTTTTAAACCATAAATCACTCTAGCTTGAGTGTATGAGGAAAATTTTGTGAAATGCATGTACCTCATATGAAATTGATTGAAAATCACTTTATGCTTTCCGCAGTTATTTAGACAGCTCAGGAATTGATGGTGAAATTCCTTCCACATTTTCCAATCTTCAGAATGTAGAGGTCATGTAAGGAACCTTCTACATATCGTGTTTCTAAATTATCTCTTTTTTCTTGTATGACAAGATTAATTTTGTTGGAGTTAGCATAAGTTGGCTTGTTGAATATCAGGTGGGTGTCGGACAGTCCTTTCTCCGGCAAAATACCCGACTTCATTGGAAATTGGACGAGGCTAACTTCTTTGTAAGCATTAAAAATTTCTGTTTTTTTGTTGTTAATACTAATATTGACACATACACACTAGCATTTCCATGATGGGTATTGAGTTTGACAAGCCTCTCAAATGATTTTGTAGGAGATTTCAAGGGAGCTCTCTTGAAGGTCCTATACCATCCAGTTTTTCTCAATTGACCTCTTTGCAGTCTCTGTAAGTGTATATTATCTATTTTAAAATACATTGTAAAGTCTCTTACCTGTGGGGGCAAGAGTAGTTTAATTTATCTGTTTATAATCTTGTAGGCGGATCAGTGATATCTATAAAGGGAGCTCCTCTCTTGATTTTGTCAAAAACTTGAAGAACTTGACTGAGTTGTATGTCAGCAAACTTCTCAATTCACAATTTACTGTAATTTAGTTTTTATGTGTACGTCTCTGACTCCATACATAGGGCTCTAACAATGCTATTACTTTTCTTTTATTTTCTCCATCCCAGGGTTCTGAGAAATGCATTGATTTCTGGTGGAATTCCATCTGCAATTGGAGAAAACCAGCGTTTAGAAATATTGTATGTTCCCACACATGAACTTAATGCCAAAATTAAAGTTTGAAATAAACATAGATTTCATGCAATATATTTCTTCTAACATTCCGTTAACCTTTGCAGGGACTTGAGTTTCAATAACCTAACGGGCGAGATCCCAAGTTTGCTGTTCACTATGAATCTCACACACTTGTAAATAGTCAAGCAGTGTTTTTGTCATTATAGCCTAACACTTGACACGGCCTTGCCTGACTTTTTCTGTTGTCTTCTTTTCTTTTTGGCGCTTTCTCTTGCGTTATCATTGATCTGGGCAGATTTCTTGGGAACAATAGTTTATCTGGAATCCTTCCAGTCCAATGGAATGCTGCACTTCAGAATATGTAAGTCCTTGTGTTCCAGTAGTAAAAACCTTTTGAATGAATGGGTTTACTTTATAACACTTTGCACATGTGATTATAATGCTGCGATTAATAAGACACTTCATTTTATTAATTGGCTTGCAGAGGTGTGTTGTTTTTGTTTTTATTTTTTTTATTTTTGTTTTTCTTTTTGGAATGGTAATTTATGTCGAGACTATAAATTTTGCAAAAGAAAGTAGGGACCTGTCCTTGAAAGAAAATGAAGAAGAAGGATAACATAAAGTAGACATTGTTAAAGGAGATCCGTAGACTATTTATAAAAATCCACAAGAATAAAGAAAGAGAGTCTTCCCAATATTAGGAACCTACTCATTAGGTAGAACTCACCCTTGCAAAATTTGCTTCCAATGGGAAGGAACCCAAGGGCTTATAAACCGACTTATTATCTTATAATTATTCCATGTGGGACATTTGATATCTAAAATATATTAGGCAACATCCTTGTCTACAGCCTTTTGTTCCCTCTGTAGCCACATCACCCTAATATAGCTAGAACAGCACAATTCCGAATTTTCTTGTTTGCGTTGCACGTTTTTTGGTAGTATTACACTAAGTTGTTCTTATTGCCATACAATCCAAAGGATAAGATAGCAGTAGGGTTGTTTGTTAGAAATTATTGTTAGTTTACCAATTCATCCAAAAAGCTTAATCTATTAGGAGGTGGGCCAACAATAGTTTTATATTTCAACACTCCCCCTCACGTGCAGGCCAGACAATGGGCAAACGTGCGGACAAATATTAATTTGAAAGTCCAACACAAATTATAAGGAGCCCGAAACATTTTAAAGACTCAACATGCAATGATAATAAATAGGGTTAAATAGTGCAATTCTAGGGGTTCGAACTTAGGACCTCCTGCTCTGATACCATGTTAGTTTACCAATTCATCCCAAAAGCTTAAGCTATTAGGAGGTGGGCCAACAATAGTTTAATATTTCAACAATTATCCTCTCCATAATCGTGATAGCTGCCAACTAAGTATCAATTTGCTTAGTAGTGAAACTTTTTGAGATACCCCCAAAGTTGTTATTTTCCACACTGGTTACAATAAAGTATCAATCAATGCTTTTTGACAAAAAGAGTACTACTTTAACTACTTTGGATTTAGTCTTTTGCAGATTCAAAGTCTATTCGAGCATTTCTGTGCACTGTAGGTCTACTTACTTTTGGTTATATGTTTTCGTGTGTACAGAGATTTGTCTTACAATTACCTATCAGGAAGTTTGCCTCCATGGGTAACCTCAATCTCACAACTGTATCTCTCTCTCTCTCTCTCTCTCTCTCTCTCTCTCTCTTACAATTCATACAATGTTTTTCTCTATGTTACATTGCATGTTGGGTCAGGATGCAAATTATGTTTTCAGGCATCTGGTGAAAGCAACGTATATTATGAAAATCTGCAGATATTTGCAATCCGTTTAGCATGTATTACAGAATATAACAAGAGTGAATTTGTGCAGGAACCTAGTGGCCAACAACTTCAGATTTGACAGCTCAAACAAAACGTGGGTATAAGAAGCAAATCATTTCTGAATTTTCATTACATTTTATAATTTTCCTCTTTAATCGATGTCTTAGCTGGATAAGCACTGACTATTGGTTTTTTCTTGCAGAGTTATGTTTGGACTGGATTGTCTTCAAAGAGACTTTCCATGCAATAGAGATACCCCACTCTGTAAATCACTGTTACTTGACAATTATTTTTCAATTTGGTTCAGTATCAAGTTATAAGTACTACTGTCCCAATTTATTTTTTTATTTTTTATTTTTTTGGTTAATTGGAACTTAAATGTGATTAAAAAAAAAAAAAACCGGATTATACTTATAGCATGTGAACATTTAGCGAGTCTCGTGAGCTTTTGAATACGAGTGCAATCTAGTTGCTTCATAGTGCTGTATGTAAGCTTGTGTTGGCGTATAAAAGATAAACATCTTTATTTATGACTTTTTATTGTGTTAATTGATGAAACGTGTAAAAATGAGCTATTAACGGATTGAAATGAAGCATGTTACATTGTCAAGGTAACTTGCATATGCTTTGATCCTAAAGTGTAGTGTATTGAGCAACCCAAAAAGGTTTATAGTTTTAAATTTGCTTTAGTTTTACTTCCTTCGTTAATCATGACAGCTTTATTTTGTGGAATTTCACAGATGCTAACTTCGCAATCAAGTGTGGTGGATCACAGGTCATAGGAAAAGGTGGCATTGTCTACGAGACTGAAAACCGAGTTCTTGGCCCAGCCAAGTTTTATGTATTCAATGAGAAATGGGCAGTTAGCAAGGTGGGTTTATTTTCTGATAAAACAGGGAAGCTAGATCTTGAAGGTACTGTGGCACAAATCACCGGCACTAATGAGAACCCGGAGCTATTCCATACTGCAAGGATGTCCCCAGGATCGCTACGATACTATGGCCTTGGTCTTGAGAATGGACCTTATATTGTAACCTTGCAATTTGCAGAAATTGGTTTCCCGAATCGAAACTCACAGACATGGGCTGGTCTAGCAAGGCGTGTGTTTGATATTTATATTCAGGTGATTGTACCATAGAAAAGAAAAAACATTGCTAATTAAGATATATCTCCTACAAATAATTCCCTAAAGGTTTATTTCATGATCGTGAAAACTTTGACTTCCGACTTGCTTTATAATTTTCTTTCCAGGGAAGGCTTGAACTTAAGGACTTTGACATAGCAAAAGAGGCAGGTGGGGTTGAGAGAGCATTAGTGAAGAAATTCAATGCAACAGTGTCAGAGAACTATCTTGAAATTCATTTGTTCTGGGCTGGTAAGGGGACCTGCTGTATACCTGAGCCAGGTTACTATGGTCCATTAATAGCAGCTGTCCATGCTGCCTCAGGTAACTTGCGTTTCTGTCTGCATGTATCTGAAGTCAAATGCTTATATGTGCTTCCCCGGATTCATTAGCTACAGAAAAATTATTGTTTTGATGTACATCGTTGGCTCAGATTTTATACCTACTATTGGTGGGAATCAACAAAGTACAAAGAATAGAACGGGTTTGATCGTCGGTGTTGTAGTTTCTTCTGTGGTTGTGGGCCTCTCCTTGCTGTTCGGGATATTTTATATGAGGAGAAAGTCACTTAAGGATGATGAAGGTAAAGAGATTATTAGCGAGAGTAATGTCATGAGTCTTGTTAATGAACACCAAAACATTTATTGGATTGGATGTATGACCTTCAGAATTATTTACTGTAATTGTTGCTTGTTAGGTGAATAGGGACTTAAAAATAGTTCTCATTATCCTAACTGCTAGTACTTGCACCTTCCGTTGGGTCTTGAATCTGCAGAACTTGTTGGAATAGGCCCCCGTCCAGATACATTTAGTTTTGCTGAGATCAGAGCTGCCACAGGAGACTTTAGTCCTGGAAATAAGCTAGGAGAGGGAGGTTTTGGTCTCGTTTACAAGGTCAATTTGAGTTATTTTTTCTCATCCTGTCTTCTTCATAATAACAACTATACATCTTGATGAGCAAATCGTTGTTGTTGCTTATTTTATTTAATTTTTCTGATTCTTTGGAATTGATATAATATTGTTTTAGTTTTCCTTTAATGGCATTAAGACGTCTTACTCTGCAGGGTACACTTCCTGATGGGAGAGTAGTAGCTGTGAAACAAATTTCGGTAGCATCTAACTATGTAAATCGTCAGTTTATGGCTGAAATTGCTACCATATCTGTCGTACAACATCGCAACTTAGTGAAACTGTATGGATGCTGCATTGAAGGAAATAGACGCATTCTAGTTTATGAATATCTAGAAAACAGAAGCCTTGATCAAGCCCTCTTCGGTATGAATTGTTCTCCTAATTTAACTCTGTCAGTCTCCCAAAAATAGAAAACACGGCATTCCCTTATGAGAATCATATCATATTCCACATAAATTTAACTCTTTCATCATCAATTTCTTTTTCTTCAAAGAAACTATAGAAGATATTGGTTGAATAATTTTATGTTGTTGATGGTAAGATTCTTTGCAGGCTTCGACATGCTAATTTGACTTTATTATATATTTTCTGCTGCTGCAAAGAACAGGAACAAATTATCTTCGAGTTGTGTGGTATCGTTAAATTGGAAGATTATTTGCTTGCATTGATTTTCTTGCAAGCAAATGCTAGTTCTTCCTGAAAAGTGCTTAAATAAGCACTGGATATATTAGACATTTTTTATTATTGAATTTTGTTCTTTTCTTCCATTTTTCTCTCTCTTGAAGAGAAATCTTCCCTTTATTTTATGCATTGATATTTCCTGCTATCTTGTTACAAGAGTTTTTTCCATGACCATATAATGTCTTTTTGATTGGATGACGTGATGAATCTTTCAGGGAAAAGTGACTTGCACTTGGACTGGTCTACCCGCTTCAATATATGCTTGGGAACAGCCAAAGGACTGGCTTATCTTCATGAAGAATCCAGGCCAAGGATTATCCATCGAGATGTAAAAGCGAGTAATATTTTGCTTGATGAAGCACTCTGTCCTAAAATATCAGATTTTGGTTTGGCAAAGCTCTATGATGAGAATAAAACACACATCAGCACACGAGTTGCAGGAACAATGTAAGTTCTTTTACTCAACTTAGAAGAGCCATTCTTGCCCAAGTTGCTCAAGATGCAACCTTCGTACTACACTGAGATATTGTTTGATCAGTCTCATTATGGATTACGCCCATTAGAAGACAATAATAATTGCTTCTAGATTGAAATTTTCTACTGTATTTCGAGCTACTCGTATTCGTCACAAGTGACAGCAAGAATTCTGCAATAGAAATATATACACATATATATATATATATATATGACTGTCAAAGGAATCCCATGATGGGTGCTAACATGAGAACTTTATTATATAAATTT
>JAFMPE010120644.1:220-11595 GCA_024759925.1 Ficus religiosa | reverse complement strand
GTGATGTAAGCATCATTAGGGCTTGTTTGGCCTTTTTACTTAATATGCAGTCCATTTTTAAGCTAGCACAGATATTTTCCAATACTGTGCTCATTAATACACAGTACTGTTATATTATACTGCAGTCCAAAATTTATCTGTGTAAAAATGGACTGTATAAAATTTTTCTTATTTTTTTAAAGCCCTTTTGCCCTTTATTTCTAACTTGGTGTGCTTGATTTTTCTATAATGGTTTTAAATCCTATTCATGCTATCTTGCCCGTAAAAATGATTTTCGCAGTATATTTCCATACTGCTTTGTTACATAACTGTACGGTCATCTCTTTGACCTTTCTAGTCAAACTTTGACTTTCTCGGTCATCGTTGACTTTTTTGGTCAAATTTTGACCAACATGAAATCATAGAATTTTTCATCTCTTTTTACTCAAAAGGTCACATGCTAGTCTAAACAATCATTTTTGAGTCTTATAAGATCATAAGAACTCACAAAACTTAACAAAAACTCTTAATCAAGCTTTTTCATAATTACCTTCACGGTACACATTAAATTCCTTTAAGAGGAAATAGTAATATCGAAAAAATTAGGTATTACATGAATAAGGCCTAAGATTTTGAGGTGATGGCTCCTTTACAAACACAATCTTGGAGGTCGAAGCTTTACCTGTGCAGCCTAATCCGTGATGGTCATGATAAGGTTTTCTAATGGAAAAGGTGTGATCTAGTTTAGCCATTCTGGAATTGAGCATCTTTAAGGACTTTTTAGTTTCTTTTAATTGAGTACAAGTCTCTTGGAGCTTTTTATCCTTCTCAGTAGCCTGAATTTCATAATTAGCCACTGCCTTTTTTAGAGAATCCATTTCATTCACTAACTTAGTTACACGAACTTCCAATTTCTTGTTCAATTGCACAATTGGACCCATCTGAAGTATATATTCTCATAAGCCTTCTCAATCTCACTGTCACTGAGCTCGTCATCACCACTACTACATTCAGAATCGGAATAGTACATACCATCGATTTTGGCAAATCTTTCATTCGGTGTGCCAGGAGGTGTTGCAACACTGCTCATTGTGTCAAAGGATGTTGTAACAGCTGTTGACATGACTATTCCCAAACAATCCATGGGGTTGGTTTCCGTGCAAACAATAAGGGCCACATGATTAATTATTTGATCTTCATCCACCTCATGATAGCCTTCAGACTCTTCATCACTCCAGGTTGTTTTTAATGACTTGCCCATTTTCTTAAGAATGTTAGCACACTTCGACTGGATATGACCAAAATCTTCACATTCACAACATTGAATTCCTTTACATTTGTTTTTCAGATCATAGGTCTTGGCCACGATCTTTTCCCTTTTAGGGATGAATTTTCCTGAATTTGAACCCCTGTTAGGCTTTTTCATCTTCCTTCACTTCTTATCGAAATTTTTTGTAAGTAGTGCAAGAGATTTAGATAGGTCGGCTTCTTCATCATCAACATCATCTCTATCACTCGAGTCTTGTACTTCAACTTGTAAAGCAATATTTTATCTTTCTTGTTCTGCTTTAAATTCATCTCAAAAGTTTGTAGAGATCCTATTAGTTCATCCAATCCTAGGGTACTGACATACTGAGCTGTTTTAATAGCAGTCACGTTATAAGCAAATCGTTCTGGCAAGGACCTTAAGGTTTTCTTAACCAACTTAGTTTCAGAATATTTTTCTCCTAGAGCAAACGCTTCATTGGCTCTATCACATAAATTAGCGTTGAAAGTATTAATTGTTTCACTCTCAAGCATTCTGAGATTGTCAAACCGAGTGGCCAATATCATAAGTTTAGACATTTTTACCTCAGAAGTTCCTTCATGTGCTGTTTGTAGTATGGTCCAAGCCTCCTTGGTGGCTTCGCAGGTGGAAATCAATTTGAATTGATTAGCATCCACTGCATCGAAAATAGCATTTTAGCGCCTTAGAATTATTATTAGCCAGCCTGTCCTCATCACTTGACCAAGTCTTACCCTCATCATTTATAGTAGTGGAATCAATTAACTCAATTAATTAATGACCAAAAGCAAGTAAATAAAATAGACATAGACAATTTTTACAAGGTTCGGTTTTCCTAATCCTTGAGGCCACGCCCAAACGTTGAATTCTTCACTAACTTTCAAAAGATTACAAGCACTAATGATCTTATGCAATCTAAAGACTCCCTCTCCATTGTTGCCGCCAGCTGTCTCGACTCCATTTAATGAACTTGTTCAGCAAAATCCCCTTGCAAGCTCCGTTGAACTCCCTTCAACTATTGTTATCTCCTCCCGAGGACTTCAAATCTTTATCTGGAAATATGTAAAAACGCAAAGAGCTATTAAATTTCCAAAGTCTAAAAAACTCACGTTCATATATAACATGTGTTCTCTGTAAAGAGTATTATTTTTTAGACTTATAAATATGCTACAACACGTAATTTGAAATCAAATCTCTAATCCATACTTCAAAATTCGGATTTCATTCAAATTTTGAACTTGTTACAGATAATGTTGAAATATATTATGTAACAACCCCAAAATTCAAATTTCATATATGTTTATTTTAGGAAATAGATTTTTCCATAATTATTTAAGTATTTTCTCAGTATATTGCACATTAATCTCCAAAATCCTCTACATAATAATCTCCCTTGAAATCATAGCCATATAATGAATAAATCTTGGATTTTTTGAAATCCTAATTTAAATATGGTTAGGAGATCCCATTTAATAAACTAGATTTCCTTTTTAAAATAAATCCACAAGATTTCCTTTTTATAATTCTGCAGCATTATCCATTCCTTAATTATCTCTCCAGATCGTAATCAAACTGAATTCACCATGTCATTCCCAATTCGAGTCAAATTCCAAAAAGTCTTCAAGTCACGATCATCTGTTTCAACCTATAACACAGTTGTTGCAATACTTTTGAACACAACCTGCACTTAAAGTCCTAGCAATTTTTTTTGTTTTTCCTAAATTGCCACAAATGCCAATATTAAAAACCTAACAACTATTAATCATTTTTTGTTGGAATTTTCATGGACAAGAACAATTGTATAATTTTACTTTTATAATTTGTGTGAATCTTTTCCCTCCCAAAATCTTTCCACATTTGGAAAGTTTAATTTTGGTGGAATCCAGTACATTATTCTTCTACCCTCTTTTACTTTCCATTCAAAATTATATCCTAACAAATACCCCAAATTATCAATTTCCATCCTAAAATCTCTACTACAGTTTCTTTTCTTCCACTTTTCGCTCATACCAAACATAGCATTAAACCCGACATTTGCTTAGATGAACTATTGTATTTGAATGTTCATTAAACTTAAAGGTCTACATCCAAATAAAATGTGTATTAGGATGGTTTATGGTAAAGGTAATGTATGAACAGTGCAAAAGTAGAAAATAAGTGTGATAAGGATTTATAAAAAGTGAAAATTTGACATTACATTAATTAAGTTCAATAGATATAAAATAGTGAAACATTCAAATGAAATGTTTGTACTCCAATAATTGTGTAACTAAATGCACCCTGCATTCCAATGCAACAATGAACTACTCTAGTAGTATTTAATTTTCTCAACAAAATCTTCAGATTTTTCAACCTCTCCATCGTAACCATCCAGCCCTTTCTCACACTATCAGACCCCGCCTCAACTCCTTTATTTAGCTTTTTAATTTAAATTAATCATTTAAAAAAAATTCAAGGGTATTTGGGGTACTTTAATGTTAAAATTAAATATTAATCGAGAAAACGTATAGATTTTTGTACCAAACCTAATCTAATCTAATATTATAAAAATATATAACTTTAAAAGGCCCCTTATAGTTTTGAATAAAAACAAAATGTAAGATATTAAAATGTAAATAATACTTAGTTTTACTTTTTTTTTTAGAGGATAAATTGGGATTTTAAAGTTTAAAGATAAGTTTTGAACGAGAAATGATATAAGTCTATATATTAAAAGTAACCTAATGATATAAAAATGTAGTCTTACCTCTACGTGGGTGAATAATTCACAAACATAATAGGCTTGGTTAAGTGCCTAGCATAAAACACAATAGTTCGTAGTTGGTAAATAAAGTTAGGAACTTTATTTTGATAAGATAACAGTGCGAATATATTTTATAGCTAGAGAGACGACATTGAATTAGGTCATAATTTATGGCGAAGGGATCCATTGGGGGCTAGCCCCCACTAAAACTTCTTCTTTTATTTTTTTATCCAAAAATTTTATTGTCTTTAAATTTTTACCTCTAGAAAAAAGTAAAAAATTCTCACATATCCTCACAAAATTAGGATTGACATCTCCTGTCCAATTTTGGTGTCCCAAAAGGTATATAACCAATTATATTTTGACACATAATTGAAAGAAGTTAGATTTTATGATATTAAAAATCATTTATAAAGCATTTTAAACTTTTTAAGTTGACGTTGTATAATATTATTGGTTAAACACCATTTGGGACATCAAAAATTGGATAGAGGATGTGGATCCACAAATTTAATATCCCAAAATTTTTATCCTACTAAAAATTAGAAATTCTTAGTAGCCCCCACTAAAATTTTACTCTTTAATTCTATACTTTGATGTTATTTATTTTTTCTTTAAAAATATTTGTTACATGCACTCATTGAAATATATGTCTAGCACTGCTTCTGGTCATAATAATAGTGATTATAAAATATCAAAACACCTATGTAAATGGATGCATTGAACTGCATTATGCTAGATATTAGTTCTTTGCAGGCTCTATCACTAGAGTTATGCAGTTTAAGAACTAACTATCTATCACCAGAGGACTAATTTATGGGTGAATCTTAATCATTAGTTACTAGTGTACTTACGTTCATGTGTACATGTGTTCGCTTGCTTTTACTACCTACAACAAACATGAAGAAGGCAAAAACAACCAGACAAGAGAAGTGCAGAAGAATCAAAGAACATAACCCAACTCTGAAAACAAGAATTTTACCCCAAAAAAAAAAAAAAAAAACCTCTGAAAACAAGACGAAGACGAAGTAAACAATCCACCACCAATACAAGGTTCTAGAAAAATAGATGAATAATAATTAAAAAAAACAAAAACAAAGAGAAATTTGTATCATCAAAATTAAGACGAGATTCTAAATTTATTTATTTATTTGTTTCATTTTAATATGTTTGAGTGGGTGATTTTGTTCCTCCTCTTCATTTATATTTTTAAAAAAGGTTGTAATGTACGCAAATGTAAATTTCCAGAATCAGAAGATGGATCTTCATTGGCACATCAGGAGAAACAAAATTGAAAAGGATGAGATGAGATAATCTAGTTAAGCCAAAAGGAAAACAAATAATTGAAAAATCGTGAACCAAAATAATTAGATAAGAATGGATTTAGGAGAATTAAGAAAAAGAAGCGTTCCTTCAAAAAAAGAAAAAAGAAGAGATAGTATAGTAAATAGTATTATTATGAAAATAAATGAAGTAAATAATAAGGTTTTAAAATATTTGAAGCAAAGAGTAACTTTATTTGGTAAATAGCATATTCAATGGAAGTAAACTTAAATAGTTTACTGATAACTATGCTATTTTCTGTTATACTCTAAAACCTACCATTTACTTCAATTTCCAATAAAGAAAGGGTAATCAAATGGGTGATTTTGAGGATCGTCCTGCAAAGAGCACACATCTGAAATTTTATCCCATCTAGTGTTTACAGAATTTTTGACTTCCTGCAACAAAATTCAAAAGTCAGCATGATATACATATATTTATATATATATTTATATATATATATATTAAATTACCTTCGACCAGGTAATATTACGGCTAGCCAAAAAGTCATGCATTGCTTGCAACAGATCAAACCGGCCAAATGAATATATCGTTCGTGTGTGTGTGTGTGTGTGTGTGTGTATTATATTAATCACTAGCATTTTAATCGTTTAAGGTTACTCAAAGCCTCACCTCAAAGGCCAAAGACCTCCTAAAATACATTTTTTTACATATTTGACTTCAGTTGTAACTTGTACCTGACCAAGTACAGCTTCATCGCATGCACATTGTTCAAATGTTATTTGTTGCGAAATATATATCGGGTATCTTCTGCTCTCTCTCTCTCTCTACATACATATATATATATATATATATGCGCATGTGCATGGAAAGTTAGCCGTTCTATGTTCTTGTGGAATTCCATTATACGTCTTCAGATGCTAATAAGCTAACTAAACCCAATATCACAAAATTAGGTGCCAAATTCATCTTAATTATTGACAAATTGCAAAGCCGATCGAAGAAGTAGAATGGAATCCGGTAAAATCTACGATGGAGGTATGGAGTTAAGTAGTTTAACTCTTGGTGTTGAAATGATGAGTCGGACCAACCGGTACATCAATCCCTTCGAGGAAGAAGTTGATATCGGAGACGCCAACTTAGCTGCTCATGTGTTTTCTGATCAAGAGCTTCACAGGCCTAAAAGTACAGGTGGTTTTCAGGAAGAGCTAGAAAAGGTGGAAGTTTCTAAGTTGACTAAAGGTAAAATTTGAGTTGTGCAGGTTCAATTTCTAGTTCTCTTCTGTTTTAATCTGTTTTCTCTATTCTTTTCTCGCTCTCTTTTGGTTCTGTTTCGTTTGTTTGTTTGTTTGTTTTTTTGTTTTTTTGTTTTTTTTTTTTGGTGTGAGGGGATTTTATTTTATCTTATAGGTCAATTGGTTATTCAATCTAGTGGTTTTGGAAGTTTGTATCCTAACATGGCTACACTAAACTTAATGATAGATTTTAGAAATTTAACTAAGGAAATCACATGTTCATGACATAACAGTTTAAAATTTCTTAAAAACAGCAAATAATGTGCAAAAATTTCTAAAAATTTCAAGGATTTTTCAGGGCATTTTTTTTTAAAGTTGATTTTTCAGGGCATTCGGGATAACATTTTTCAATTTATGTGATTTTTTTTAACATTTGAAGTTATAATAAGTTGAATACATCTGTTTAAAACCCATTATCAATTCTATGGTTAAAAAATCAAGTTGATCAGGGATCAATCTACCAAAAAAGAAAAACTAAAAATATGTTTAGAAATACTGTAAAATGCTAATTATTTGTACGAGAGTAAATTATCTATCCCCCTTTAGATGGAATTAGAATGGAAACGAATTTATATAATGCGAGTAGACTTTTCGACGTTGAAAATAAGAAGAAAAAGTCCCCTGTATCACATGAATCTACACAATTTGATTCGATAAGTCATCAGCTTGATTCTCAAATGCTCATCGATCGGAACCCTTGGCCGTTTCATGCATCAACACAAGTCAACACACCTGTTACTTAGGTTGGAGGAACATTGTGTAGTGGACGTAACGATGTGGAAAGGGTGCTCATCAATGAGAGAAAGAGGTCCTCAAACACTTCCGTACGAGTCCGCAGAAGTGGTCATGGAGAGTACTTGTGCATCCGAACCGAAGAGAATTATGGAGCACAATACGAATTACACCAACGACCATGAAATTCCTCAACCTACTGAAACAAGCATCATGACTATAAATCCCGAGACCCATCCCGTTCACTATTTCAAGCATCCTGAAGTGTACAGGGCAATGACAAGTAGGAATATTGATTTTTTCCGCATTTGGAACACTGCGATATTTTGTCACGAATTAGCCCTCGTGGAGATACCGTTCTTCACATAGCGGCACGCTCGGGCCAAGATGAGCTTGTGCACTTGAACCTTAGACGTTGTCTGAAACTTGCAGAGTCTAAAAACTCGATGAGAAATCTCCCTCTCCAGGAAATGTTCGGGTTACATTCAGAGTATAGAAACATGGTATTGGAATTAGTTCCAAAAAGAAAATAATAATAATAAGAAAAAGAAAAAACGATGCAGGTAATTTTTTGGTAAAAATATTCTCCAGAGTTTGACAAGACTATAATCATGTTCTTTGGAAAGGAGATCCTAAGAAAAAAGAAGACAACACTGCCTTACACTTGGCGTTGAAAAATCGCCATGAAGACGTGGATCGTTTCTCGTTCCAAGAGGATCCAGAGGTGTCATATGATCTGAATCACGAACAGAAGTCTGCTCTGCATATGGCCGGAAGCAGGCTACGTGGAGCTTTTTGAGCTCATGACGGATAAATTATTCGGAAGTCGCACGAGAAGTTCTCGGAAAAGATCACAAGTCTACACTTGTTCATGTAGCCATGAACAGAAAGAATACAAGTGACAACAGATCATTAAGACTGGTTTCTGGCACTTTCAGTGCTCCTTGGGATTTTTGCAAATTGAAACGTCATTCGTTTAACTTTTAATTTTAACAAATTTTCATTGCAATGTTGTTATAAAGTTCCTCGAATCGATGATGACTGTTGAAAGTTAGTAGGAAATTCTTTTGGGCATGTGATCTCACGTGCTCTGTCATTCCACATCCAAATTTCAATGGTCATCATTGGTTGGAGTACGCTGCAACACTTTATTAAATTTAAAAAGTAACTTGCTAAGATTAAAACTTTACGCCGGGGGGGGCGGGGCGGGGGTGGTGTGGACTTTAACAAATTTTGAAAAAAAAGAAGAAGAAGAAGAAGAAGAAGAAGAAGAAGAAGAAAATGAGCAAAGATTAATTAATTTAATTTATTTCTACCAGGTATTTAACGCGTAATGTTAGACAAATGGCCAGATTTCTTAGAAGTTTTAGTGGACAACCACAAGTCGATGAACCCTCTTTCTTATGCGGCATTCATAGGTTATCTAGACGGGGTTCGAGGTATATTGGACAAATCGATTGCAAGCTCTTATTTAGCAGACCTTCTATCCAATCCACATGGCATCCATAAAAGGTCATGTCAAGATACTAAAAGAGTTTCTTAACCGTTGTCCTGATGCGAGAGAGTTGCGCAACAATGATGTTGAAAATATTCTCCATCTGGCTGCCAAAAGTGGAAAGGCGAAAGCGCTAAGTTATCTCCTAAAAATTCCAGAGCTTGAAATGCTTGTAAACGAGAGGGATACCAAAGGGAACACCCCCTTGCACCTGGCCGCGGAGAGGGCTCATCCTAAAGTTGTGAGCATTCTCACATGGGATTTAAAAGTT
Organism: Ficus religiosa; assembly: GCA_024759925.1. Lineage (NCBI taxonomy): Eukaryota > Viridiplantae > Streptophyta > Magnoliopsida > Rosales > Moraceae > Ficus > Ficus religiosa. The sequence goes on along the minus strand of JAFMPE010120644.1, from coordinate 2,511 downwards.
AACTTGGGACTCATGAATCAGAGAGGAATGACGGCTCTAGATGCTGCGGAGAATTGTAGCGGGAAGGTGCCTTCGTTTCGTGAGGTAATATTATTTATTATCAGTACCGTAGGGGGAAAAAAAAAATGCATACTTCTATTTCAACTCATTTGATTTTGGCATGAAAATTTGTGTTTCTCTTGTGCAATAATTTGACTTCCTATTAGCATGTTATATTTACAAACAAGGACGGAGTCATATTGGATTCTAGAAGAATAGCACTTCCAATTCTCCTAACTCAAATTTGTCCCTGTTTTGTCTCCTTAAAATTATTTCAAAATTATTGGAGATGTTTTGAAATAAATAGCATATTTATCGAAGCTAAAATAAGTAAATAGCATATCTACGAAATAGCTGCTAAGGTAAATAGCATATTTATTAATAAAGAAACCTTATTCACCTCTTTCTACTATGGTTTTAGATAAAATATTTCAAACCAAGTTGCCAATTTTATTCCTTCATAAAATAGACAGGCACAAAATAATGAGGAAGAAAGACACAAGTCAACCTAGCTGTTCAATCCTAGCTCTATGTTTACAATTTGCACTTTTGTTCAAAATTACTATGTTTGAAACGCTGCGTTTGACATGGCAAGCCTTGAGACATGCTGGTGCTCCACGAGCTGATGACCACATAGTAACTTAAACAGACAAACCAAGCTTCGAAAATTCAAATCCAGATCCAGATCCAGATCCAAAAGAGACACAAAATCTTGAGTTTTACATGGGCAGGATCGACACCCTAATGTTGGTATCGATGCTTCTTGTCACCGTGACCTTTGCAGCCGGATTCATATTGCCAGGTAGCAACACCAATTTTCCAACAAACGAATAAAGTAGCGCGAAAAGTTTGGTTCAAAAATGCATGTTCTATGCCATTGTGATTAGCAACACCATGGCCATGTATAGTTCCATTACAGTTGTTGTTGCCCTAATTTGGTCAAAGCTAGCTAGGAGATCTAAGATTAGTCCTTGCTTCGCTTAGATAGACGCTGCCGGTGTTGGGAATATCATTGGCTTTGGTCTCATTGGCATTCATGACTAGTGTGTATCTCGTCGTGAGCGATAACATTTGGCTTGCCAATTCGGTGTTGGTTCTTGGTTCACTTGGCTTCCTTACTCTCTTCTTGCTATTTGCACCGCTTTGTTAAGTTCTTTGAATTACCGCATAACACGCTACATATATTCTATTATCCTTTTTGACTAATGATAAAAGTTACTCAGAGTGGTGCTGATGATGATAACTAGGAAGAGTGGTGATTATTTTTCTTACTAACTTTTGTGGTTTTTTATTACAGTAGTTTTGGTGATTTTTAAGATTGGAAACCCTAACTTGTAAAATTTGCAAAAAGTTATGTTTAAGTCCACTTTGAACACATGATATTATTAACGTTGTTTATTTTACTCCTTTCTCTATTATTCTTTTTCCCTCCCCCTCCCCCTCCCTCCCTCCCTCCCTCCCTCCCTCCCTCCCTCGTTTTGTGTTCCCTATTCCATCTCATTTCCTTCTTAATACTTTTTTACCCCCTCTAACTCTATCTCTCAATATTATAATATCAAAAGTTTGATTGCCTCCAAAAATTATTAGCTTCTATAGCCCTGTATAACATTTTGAGTTATGTTTATTAGGAAATTATTTAATTTTATAAGGTTAATTTTACATTATACAAATATTTAATTTTGTTATAATATTTGTTTTATTTATACTCTCACTGGATTCAAATTTTGGATTTATCATTTTGTGTCAATGCTATATTTGTCAACCAAATAAATATGAAAAATGACACTATGCTGCTCTGTGCTGTAATGTATAATGCTATTTCTAATGTTTTTTTTTTTAACCTTTTGTGATCATATATTAAGCTTTCAAAATCGAACAAATAAATAAATAAAATAAACTTAGTATTTGATTAATTTAAAAGTGAAAATATATTATTTTCAAAAAAGAAAAAGAAAATATATGAGTTACTAGATATAGATATAAAGAAGTCAACACACCTAACCAATTTATGAATTAAATATTAAATTTGACATTAGTTATACTTGTAGTAAATTTACCACTAAATTTACTATATGATAAATTTAACATTAAAGATATTATTTTATTGGAGAGATTTTTTTTTAATCCATATATCGAAATTTGCAATTGACATATCAATTTAACACTCCATCACGTATGCTCTAACTCCCACTTTGAATTAATTAAACATGCTACATCATCTAGCAAATTATTATTCTAACGATATATTGTAA
>JAFMPE010120632.1:2865-14240 GCA_024759925.1 Ficus religiosa | reverse complement strand
TATTTTTATTTTAATTTTTAAACTTGATCCAAGAGGATTCTAATTTTCTGTAACGCAATGTAATCACTATGGAAACTAAATAAATATTTCGTTAGGATAATTACTAAATTATAGTTATAAGTACATATTACAATTTTTATAAAGAATTACAAACTACATTTATTCTTACTACTTTAATTTTAATACTAAAAAGTAAAAGTCTGTGTTTTAAAAAATCAAATAAAATAATATTCTTTTGGCTAGTTAAATTTTTTTTATATATCTATACAATATTATAGAAAGCGCAATAAGTGTTACTGTGCATCTGTACTTCGTCCAAAACAGCAAGTTTTGAACAAATAAATTTTGTATTTATTTTTTAGTCCTCTGTTTTTTTTTGACCTTTTTTTTTTCATTTTAGTCCTTTTTTATTTTATTTTCAGACCAATTTTTTCGTTCTGGTCCTTTTTTTTAACTTCTATATTTATTTTTTGTCCTCTGTTTCTCCTGGATAATTTTTTTTTATTTTAATCCTTTTTCTTATTTTTTTGGGCCCAACTCTTTTTTTTTTTTTTAGTTCTTTTTCATGTTGATAATTTCATTCATCTTAGTCCTTTTATCTCTTTTCTTTTTTGTTTTTGCCTTTTTCTTGGGTCTTTTTATGTATATTTTTTAATTTATTATTTTACTTTTTCCCTACTTAGGTAAATTTTCTCAAATTTGTTTCACATGTGCATAGCACATGCTTTACACTAGTAGGACAATAAAATGTTAAATTTTGGATATATAGAATACTAAAATATCCTGAACAATCTGTATTATCTTAAACATTGTTTTAATGTTCAAAAAAGAAAATATTTTAAACATTGTTTTGTAGTATGTATTTTTGTTTATTGTTTGCTATCTTTTAGTACGCTTCTTTCCAACAATCTGGCCGTTTCTTTTGATTTTTAAAAAAGAGAAAATCTTTTTTTTTAAATTAAAAAAAAAAGAGAGAACAAATTTTTAAACATTGCTTGGCAGTATCTATACAAAATTATAGAAAGCATAATATGGTACTACGACCGTCCGTACATCATCCAAAACTGTTTGTTTTGGACAAAAAAAAATTTTATTTATTTTTTGCTCCTCTAGTTTTTTTTTTTAACCAATTTTTTTATTTTCATTTTAGTCCTTTTTTTACTTTTTTTTCCAAACCAATTTTTTTTCATTTTAGTCGCCCCCCTTTTTTTTTTTTACTTTTGTATTTATTCTTTGGTCCTCAATTTTTTTCCAGATCATTTTCTTTTCATTTTAGTCCTTTTCATGTTGAAAGTTGCTTTCATTTTAGTTCGTTTATCTTTTTGGTCTTTTTTCGTGCCTCTTTCTTGGATCCTTTTTTAACTTATCATTTTAATTTCCCCTACTCAGTTAAATTTTATCAAGTTTGTTCACTGTGTGTATAACTCATGCTTTAGACTAGTGTAATTTTATTTATTGTTTGGTATGTTTTAGTAAGCGTCTTTCCAACAATCTAGCCATTTCTTTTCTTATAATATCCGTTTTTTAAAATTTTAAAGATCACTTGTCGTTACATGTGCGATGCACGTATTGAGTTGTAATTGAAATTTTTATAGTGAAAAAAATTTAATTGTAATAAAAAATAAAAATAAAAAATGTTAGAAGACCTAAGAGTTTACATTGATAAGAGTACAAGTTAAAAAGTTACATTTTTACAAAAATAATAATAATAATAATAATGAAAAGTTACATTTTAATTTCATCATAAAACCATGATAATATACATGACATAATAGATGAGAAACATTCTAATATCTTCAAATAACAAAATACAACTCATTTTGTTATTTCGTGAAACTTGTAGATTGACATTTTTATTAAGAATATTATATTTGTTATGCTATTAGCTCATTGCAAGAGTCAATAATCTATATATAATATAATATTATTGGTATTCTATGAAAGAGGATAATAGAAATTCTTTTAAAAATATCTATAGTCACTCATATAATATATGAAAAATATGAATATATTCCTCTATTTCTTTTTAGATTTTTTATTAAAAAAAACTTATGGGTAATTCTATTGACACATTTTTCTTGACTCTCCACACTCTCTTTCTGAACACATACCTCTATTAAAGGATTAGATTTGCTTATGCACCATGAATTTCAAAATTATCTCTAATTATTTTTATAAAATAAAAGTACTCTACTTCAAATTTCTTTTCACATCCACTTTTTTTTTTTTTTGGTTTGTTTTGATGCTCTACTCCTGAATATCTACATATAATAATAATAATAACAATAATTAGTAGAAAAAAGACGTCATATTGTTACCTATAATTCATATTTTGAGATTCCTTAAAACAAAATAAACAAACTAAAATAATAGGTTGGGGAGTTTTACATGAATTGATCACATGATCTTTAAAATTACAAGAAACGGATACTTTAAAAAAAAAAAAAAAGAAAGAAAAAAAAGAAACGTACTAAAACATAATCCAAACAAAAGATAAAAATACATACTACAGAACAAAAAAAAAAAAGAAAAAAAGAAAAAGTACAACATTGTTACAAAACAATAAGAACATGAAAACGACAATGTTTCACATTCAAAATATATAAAAGAGTGAATAAGTTACTGTTCCTTTTTGGTAGTAAAAAACACACCATTTTGGTGCTCGTTACAATTTTTTTTTTTTTTTTCCACTCATTTGAAACATTGTCGTTTTCATGTTCTTGTTGTTTTTAACAATATTGTACTTTTTCTATCTGTGTCGTTTGTGTGTATCTCTCTAGAGATTTCAAAAAATTGGACTCTATCTCTTAAGTATTTATGTTGTTTGTACTTATCAACCAAAATGCACTTTGAAACGATGTTTTTGATTTTCAAGATTGTCGTTTAGGGAACATGAGAACAAAATAGTTTCGTGTCGTTGAAAGAATTGTTGTCTTTTCTTAAGTTTTGAAAGACCACAAATTTCTTTCATTTAGCTTATCATCCCCTTTGAACAAATGTCATATGCGATGTAATTTCTATTTGAAACAAATGTTGTATTTCGACAAGGGGTAAGACATGACAATTTTTATGTGTAAATCTATTATCCGCAATGACCCGGTTTTAAATGAGATAAAAAAAATGTATATATGGCTTGTTCGCTTTCCGGAATAAGGAATCAGAATAGAGAATAGACATCAATCCAATGTTTACTTACCTATTTTTATCTTAGAATAAGAGTGAAATTGTGTGGGGCTTACATTAATTTGGAATTGAATAAAGAGATTGGCAATCCCAAGCCTCCACGTTGGATTAGTATCTCCACTCATGATATTAAAATTAAATTACTACTTAATCCCCAACTTTACTTTCTTGTATGATGATTAAAAAGGAAAGGAAAAGTAAAAGATTGAAAGAACCCTAATTTTTTTTACGCTTATTCACTTTTTCTTCTACTGTGTTTTTAAATTTTTTAATGCTCTAACAAAATTTAAAAAAGTGAGCCATAGTAAATTAACTACAAACAAAATTTTGATTTTAGAAATTTATTTCAACATTATGTCTTTTTTAAGCAAATTTAGATTTTAAAAAAATTTAAATATTTACTAGAACAGACTATCTATCTCAAATTTTGACTTTTTTATTTAAAAAATAATCTTCATAATATACTAACTATTGGTACATAAATATCTTATCTCAACATCATGTTTTTAATAAATATATATTTCAAGAAAATAGTTCTATAATTAGTAGAGTAAAATAATGTATCTCAATTTTTACTTTTCTTTAAGCACAAAAAAAAAAAAAATCATTTTAGTATTAAAATAATTAGTATATAATCTACTTGTTTAGATTGAAATCACAAAATTAATTGAAAGGTTATATAAGTAAATTTATAATAACTGACTCTAATTCCTGTTTTAAATAAACGGATGAATGAGATTGACAATGATTCTGACTCCAATTACTGAAACTCAAGTAAACAGTATATTCTGACTCCGAATCTTGCCTTTGAATCCAGTCCACTCCGAATCCTACCCATTCCGAGTCATTCCCACTTCAATTATGCGTAAGTAAATATGCCAACAGTGTAAACGAATTTGAGTTTGTAAATAAGATAATTTTTAACTTATTATGAGTCATGGAATGAGGATGAATTTAGAAGTCCCGACCTTATAACTCGATTATCCATCCTGTTTAACTATATCTTGATTTTAGATTAAATATTTTTATGCATAACATGCTATTATATACATATAAGTATGAAGTTATGAACTTTTTACATAATTAATGAAAAATCAAATACTATATATTTTTTTTTCCCTTTTCTTTTAACTTAAGGTCTTATATCAGTGTATTATTTATTTATTTATTTAACTTTAACACAAAAATGAAAGTAATTGCATGAATAAATTGGGAATCTACGAGTCTCGTGAACTTGTGGCGGGGAAACATGCCCTATCCACGTCAATTGAAATATGTTAACGGAACGAGAAAGTGTATTGTTTTTCTTCACAAGATCAACAAGTAGAAGATCGTACTGTCTCGAATCATCTCGTGAAATCTCTAATTGAGGTTGTTGGGATGCATTTTCAAGATGTTTTCACACGTTTTTGAAGACGTGATTGGTTAACAAATACTTTGGAAACAGGAACAGTTTTTTTTTTTTTTTTGGGGGGGGCGAGAATGACATTTGTTAAGGAAATGAAAAACACTAGAAAGTTATTTTCCCCTTTTCCATTTTCATTTTCTATGACTTATGTACTAACATATATTTTAAAAAAAATTCAAACATTTTTCTTCTATTCAAATCAATCTTTATAGAAATACAACAAAACATAATTTTAGAAATCATCTTAAAATTAGATTTTCAAATAAATTTTCGTTTTACGTGTTCAATCGTTCTCAAAACTGTGTCGTTTTTTGATAGTGTTGTCGTTTTGGAATTCGGGTGTCTATTTTAAACCTACCATCCTTTCCAACGGAAGGTAATATCATTTTTATAATTTGTTATCTGATGGAATGCGTGTTGTCGTTTTTTCGTTTCATATGTCTTTCTGATATTTTGTAATCGCTATTATGCGGGCATTTGTTCGTTTCTAAGTTATGTTGTCGTTCAAACATTGTTTATGGTTTAGCCGTTTTCACTGATTGTTATGATTTTTAAATTTCGGTTGTCCTTCTAGTGTTATTGTCGTTTCTAATGGAAAATGTCATTTGTAGGTGTTTGTCGTTTTATATAGTTTGTTTGTTCTATAAAAGATGTTGTCGTTGTTAAGTTCATTGTAGTATATGTAAAGTTATGAGCTAATTAATATTCTAACGTAAAAGCAATACACGAATCCTCAATTATTCGAAGTTATTTCATTAAAGGTAGTTTTATGCTTTATAGTTATAATTTTGATTATCTTAGTTTTTCTTTATAAACAAGAAACATTGTCCTTAGAATTCATATCAGGTTAGATATAGGAGAAAAAAACACATAGAAATTGAAAAGTGTTATTTTCTCTTGTAAGCTTCTTCTAATCATAGTGAATTATTGCAACGGTTGAAAGATTACATAATCTCACATGGAGATGAATTTTTGTAAATCTTATGCATTCGTTTTTTTCTTATGTGATTGTATTACTCTCGATATATAAAATTATGTCATCTAGTCTAACTTTTAATACTATGGTATATCTCTTATATTTATCCTACGCTTGGTAGAGTGGAAAAAGGGGTAGGGGAAATTGGAGAAGAAAAAAAATTAGATTGTTAGAAGATATGAACTTGAAATAGTGGTTGCAGACATAATCTAACAATAATGCCACCCTTACTTCACTTAAAAGTGTAAAGTTCGAATTTCCCAACTCTTAAGTTAAAAATAAAAATTAAAAAAAAGTTATAAATTCATGGGACCCATCAAATTTTTTTTAATCCTTCTAATTTTGAAAAGAAAAAATAACAGAAAATTATCACAAAACAATTACAATGTAAAATAACTTTACTTTAAGAATCCTCCTCTTCTAATCTATAAAAGGTCATAATTGTAAAATAAATTAAATTATAGATTTTCTTACCTTTTTTTTTTTCCAATCAAATAACATGAAAGAAAATCTCCTACTTTTTTTTTTTAATTTTTATCACCTAGATATTTTACTCTTTCTTCATCGTTTCATTTCTCTTACATTAGTTTCTTTTGCCGTTATCCTATTTTATCGTCTTTATGTTTGTTGTCGTTTGATACATTTTTGTCGTGCAAAAGAAAACTGTTCTCTCTCGTGTTTATGTCGTCGTCTTTAAAATTCTGGTGTCCTTTCTAACGTCATTGTCGTTGTAGGTTATTGTCTCTTTTATAGTTTTCTCGTTTCCTAAAGTATGTCGTCCTATTGTTGGATTGTTGTCGTTTACAGAATTTAGTGGCCGTTTTTAAAATTTATTGTGGTGAATTTTGTCGTCGCAATTAGGTTATGCTGCGAGTTGCTATATGTATAATGCTGTGATTTTGGTGTTCATTCGTTCTCAGAAAAAAGGATGTTGTTTTCTCTGATTATTGTCGTTTTAATTGTTAATTATTTTTCGGGTAATATTGTGTGAGATGTTGTCATTCCTAAGATATAGTACATATGTTGATCTAACTCAGGTCGTTAGGCATTCGATCTACTTCCTGTTTTTGGGGGTTTAATTTTGCACTTTATACTTTTTTTTTTCTTTTTTGAAAATCACTTATTTTCTAAAGCACTTTACTGTTGTTTTGGTTGATCATTGGGTTGTTTTGGTGACTGCAAATTCTCTGCTCATTTGGCTAACGATATCAACATCCTTGAGGCTTCACCATTGTTGCTCCCTAAAATACTTTCTCCACTCTCTAGTCTCTAGTCCAACATAATTGATTAAACTTATATCACCTTCTTTTGATATAAAATATTTGAGAAATTGCACCACCAATACACAAAAAAATAATAACTATCATAAAAAAGCAATATTAATAGGTAACGTCTCAATGCCTATCCTACTCGTTGTTTTTCGATATCTTAGAAAGACGTACTTAAGATACTGAACAACAAAAACAAAACATTCTCAAATAGAAGCACTAACAAATTCGTATAAGATTGCAAGATTGGTCAAATTTTTTCATGGAGTTGTTTGATCAAGGGAAGAGAAAGAAGAAGAAAAAAAAAAAAAAAAAAGGAAAAAGAAAGAAAGAAAAGATGAACAAGAAATTTCACATAGGTAACAATTTAAAAGTCCTCCAGCGAAGAAACACGAAAATTGATAAACAATAGGGACGCAAACATCATTGAAAAAGTTCATGACTGTAAAGCACCCAAAAGTCAAAAAAGAAGTTGTGGAGGCCAGATGTACAAGTCTAGGGGCACTTGATTTGTTTTATTAGTAAGGTGATTTAATTAAGAAAATATCAAATACGCAAATTATATTTTCTGGATATTAGCCCCTCTAGGCTTTCGCTAATAATTAACTCAATTTTCCATTAGAAAATATTTGGCAAGTAATATCACTCTTCATTCTCTTAGTTAGATTTCTCATAATCTGTCGTCATATCTATCTCCAAAAACTTAAAAGTTATTAGAAGATTCGCTTGCCAACATTGGTTATTGTATTCTCAAAAAAACTATGAGTATAGGAATTTAATTAAGATGTCTGCATATTGTATTGGTCCATATGACTCATGAGTTACTTCCTAATTATTAGGAAAAGACTTATTGGCAACGATATTCAATATGAAATATATATATAGACGAAGACATGATCTAGTTTTATTTATTAAATTAATTATTTGCATGTTAATATATAGTGATCTGGCATGGAACTTGTGAATTCAGCCACTGAAAACGAGGTCAAATTCATCAAAGAAATAATGGGGAGAACTACTGGGACTATATAATATGTATATATAATATAATGAAGAAAAAAGTAACGATCTTTCCCAAACAAACATGGATTTCCACATATTCATGTATGACAAGTCAATTTATGCGGTCACGCTCTGATTGGAGCCTGCAATGACAAACATTACATTCATATTTCAAACTCCATGTATACATGTGCAAGGACATTTCACTTTCATTGTCGTCTTTCTGGTTTCGGCCTGAAAAAACATGCCATTCCGCCAATTAGCAAATGACCACCCCTTAAAGTTTCAATCTATTGATCATCTGTACTACATTTATACCTATATATATAGACTTACGCGTAGATAATAAGTGTCGTCCCATCTCTCATTCTAATCGTTTAATAAAAATTTAGAGTCTCATCAATGAAATGACACCTGATATTCAATTTCACTCAAAAAATGAGTTTGGTTTCAATCATGTATCACCACAAACCTAGCACCGTTATGGAATACTAACGAATAATTAAATCGGTGGTATTTAGTATGTAAAAAATGTGGATGCATAAGAGAGCGCGAAAAAAGAGAGAAGAGAAAGAAGAAAACGTACTGCTGCTCCTTCGGACATATTAATGTTAATTATTGTTAGTTAATGAAGCACGATAAAACAAATGGACCATCAAGATCCAAGACAATCTACTTAATAAACTGTGCTTCTTATTTAATATGACAGCAATTTTTTTATTTTATTTAAATTAGTGGACTGGTGTTTCTCAAACTATTGAAAGCTACAACCAGGCTTTAAATTAGACTTCAGAAGACAGAAACTGACAACAGATTTGACCAAGGTGCTTTTTGTGTGCTTGCCCCGACCTGTCCACCACAAATAGAAAATCATGAACCAATCTTCTGTTTTTTTTAGACTTTTCTGGTAAAGGGTCGTTGATTAAGAAGGGTATTGTTATAATTAGTTATTTACATTTCAAACGGGCATTATTTTAATTAGAAAAATACAAAAAATAAATTTGGTTAGCATGTTTGGCATGTTCACATCGAAAGTGAGAACAGGAAATTGTTTGGAAATTTAAATAATTTTTTCTTCATTCCCAGCGCCATTTATATTTGCCTGCTTTGTATATATAATAATAATAACAATAATATATATATATATTTTTAAATTCTGGAGTAGATTAGTGCTGCCAATGTCTATACAGATCACACTTCAATTTGTAGATAAAAAAAACAATCATTCCAGCGCATTACAAAATTATGCATGATTTGAAATTCCATAATTATTATTTGCATTTAGTCAAAAGACCTTACCAATAATAGAAACTTTATTCAATTCGGCCAATTACATGCATCTGTCTTTTTCACGTGGAATTTAAGGTGAAAATGATCGCCGTTAATTGATATACAACAATTAATATGGCCTTATTTGAGTTCTTGCATAAAAAATAATTTTTGAACCAATGAAAATTCAAAAGAAAAAGTTAATCCCACGTACCAAACCAAGTGTAAGCACGAAATTTTCTTTAAAAAAAAATATATAAAAACAAAAAAGTGGTAGAAGCAGTAATGATCTTTTATGCAAAATATTCCAAATATTAGCTAATTTATTGGATTTCCCACCGGTAGAGTCATAATTAAATGATGCCAAAGATCTTTCTATTTTAAATTTCGTGATCTTCCTTTCCCTCCGAATCTCATCTCATAATCATCGGTACAGTTAAGCCATCGGACCCACTAAACACTATCCGTTCCCTTTCCCAAATTTAAGAAAAAGTAAAATAAAATAAAACATTTATAAGTTGCATGTCAATGATTTCCACAATATCAAATCAATTGATGCATGTCCCTCGATTAACGATATGCCAACTTTATGAAAGTCACATAAGTGGCCAATTAAAAATATTATAATGTTGAATTTTCGTCTTGAAAATGGAGACTTTAAGACTTATATTTCCCTTTCCACTCACACTGTTTAATTTGAACTATTAACAAAATTTAGAAAATTTTTTATTTCAAAAATGAGTGTACCATCTAAACAAAGGTCTCTATTTTTTTTTTTTTTAGGGACCAGGGTCTCTATTTTTAATCATTAGATTCGTATTAAAACTACTAATTTTAAGATCAAGTATTTAAAAACTCACGGACTGTAGTACTTAAAGAGACATGAGCACTATGGAAAGCTCCTTAAAAAAAGAAAAACAAAGGGTATTTCAGTAGGTAGGTGCGTGGACTTCAGTGTTTCGATAGGTTTTCGCTTTTAACCTAAAAGCGCTTCTTGGATTTGATGATCAGCCAGGTTGTGTTTTTTTCTGTATGTAGTCAAAGCTATATACTGGCATATATATATATATATTGTATATACACAGTGACATGCACTCACCAGATCATATCAAATTGGAATAAAGACCAATGACAATTGACAAAAGCGCTTTGGTTCCAATAAGCAGCAGATAGAGAGCAGAGTACAAAGAGAGACAACTACTTCTTTTTCTTCTTTCCCGAAGCCAAAGAAAGAAGAAAAAGGAAACAAAAGCACATGATATATATATATATGTCTATATATATATATATATCAAAGTAAGATGATCATACTGGCCGCATAAAACAAAAGCTGAAAAATGATATGATGAAGAAGAATTATTAATTTCCACCCCGCCCAAAACCCCATCATCTCATGCCTTCCGGGTGTAATGGGAAAAGCTCCAGAGTTCCATCTCCCTCCTGATCTCTATAATTATTATTGTTATACAATAATATTCTACTACCACTACTATGATCTTCTACCAAGCATTCAAATCCCCAGCTCCTGCACTTCCTCTTGTACGGACTTGTACTATCTTCCCGCTCTCCTTCCATGTCTCCCTACACAATTTAAACAAACATTTTACATCATTTAAATTGACAAAAAAAGAAAAATCATCATATTTGAATAGATGTGGTATATAAGTAGGTACCCTAGTGTCCAAGGCGCTAGCGATGGTGATGGGAGACGGAGTCCGAGGACTGTGGCTGAGGCCGAGGCTGTTGCGCTTTTGCTTCTGTCGCTCGCGGGCCTTGTGGTTCTGGAACCAGTAGAACACGTTCTTGCCTTCGATCTTCCCAAATTTGCTTAGCTGAGCGGTGATTTGTTCTATTTGTTGCGCGTTAGGCGTGCGCATTCCTCCCCTGTACAGTGTCTCCAGTATCCCTATCTGTTCTTGCGTCGGATTCCACCGCGTCCCTCCCGGGTGCGTCTCAACCTGCCATATTGATCACAAACGAAAAGGTCTCACGCTGTTATGTGACAGTTTTAATTCTTAGTCGTAAAGAATGATGTTTTAGGTTTTTTTTTTTTTTTTTTAAATATTTTTTAATGTACTTGCATGGGAATAGGAGGGAAAAAAAGCCTAGAAAGAATCATGGAGATGTGTGTGTACCGGAGGCGAGTCTTTCTTGTCGTCGGAGGAACCGAGCTTTCGAGGGCCGCTCTCGGGTCTGATGAAGCTCTTGAGATCGAAAGGAGCGATGGAGTTAGGGGAAGTAGTAGTAGTAGTAGTAGTAGTAGTAGTAG
>JAFMPE010120615.1:326-11701 GCA_024759925.1 Ficus religiosa | reverse complement strand
AAAAACCGATGAAAAAGATGGCAGGGGGGACTTGTATTTGTGTTCCATTCTAGATTTGAAGCTAAGATATTGTTCATACTGCAGTTGGTTATCTGACAAGTTATCTTGACATCAAAGTGATCGAAGAACTTTGCTTTGTCGAAGAGATTCGATCAAGTGCTAAAATAGTTCAACTTTTCGTATGACTGACAAGTCATAATGGAAATGTTTTTCGCAGTAAGAAATGAAGAACTTTATAAAGAATAAAAACAAAGTATAAGGTAGAGAGTAACTTTAAACATAGTAAATAGGAAGAAAAGTTGGCTTTGAGTTGAAAAATAGTAAGAAAAATTCTCTAAGTTCGTAAAACTGAAAGGGTAGTTAAATGGAGGTGTGCGAGAGTACTAGTGTGTTGATTGTTATCGATAAAATCCTTGGTTTTCTTGTTGCTAATAAAACTCTCTGTTCTTTGATTGATTGAGATGGTTATTGGTTGCTCATTCATGAGTTTGACTATGCCAAGTTTATCAGGGAAACCGAAAAATGTGATGGCGTTAGACTTAGATGGGACTTGAATATGATGTGTTCTGTTTTTCTGGCGTATAATGAGCTTTTATGTTGTGAATTTCACAATAAATGGGCCTGTAAAAACTCATGTTTTTTGTGCATTGATGCCAGAAAATCAATGGGATGGCACAAATGAAGCTAGCGAAGTTTGGGTCCGTTGACATGGACTTCGTTTTGGGTGTGGGAGGTTATGATCTAGATAGGTTATTGGCTAATATCTGTCCCTGCTTTTTTCAATCCGGCATATTCTAATTTTTGTATTTGTTTTTCTGGTTAATGCTGTGTAGAAATGATCTGAACATGTTAAATACTTCAATTTGTAGGATTGATTCTGAAGTTCAGGTAGACGGTTCCTCTTCTCCAACTCATCACCATGAAACTGGAAAAGGTGCTCTTTCTCTCCGTCTTTTCCTCTCCAATATTTTCTGTGCTTATTTTTTCTCCTCGGGTGAAGAAACTGGACATGTTTTTTGTGTAAAGTGTAGGGTTGGTTATGTGAAATTTATTCGCCTGATTATGGACGGAAGAAAAAAAACATTATTTTGTCTATTCCTTAGAATTCACGTCTGGACAAGTACATAAAGCAACAACTTGGACATCCATTTATGCGTATTAAGCTTCTACTAATGCGATCAAGACACCTATTGATTAGTATTTTCACCTGGGAATTAAAAAACAGTGCAAAAGCTAAATCGATTCACGTCTGGGTCGTATACTCTTTTATCATCTGATTCACTTGTCACATTGCATCACTTGGCTTGGATAATGCAGAATGCCACAATCATCATCATGATCACATACATGATTCTGCCGTCTCTAGTGTTAGTATTGTTTCTGAAGGAAACCTGGATCTCGATGAGGTAAGGTTTTTTTTTTTTTTTTTTTAATAAGTTATTATAAATATATTCCTTCTGTTACGTGTTAAATTACAAGGCACTTTATGAATGTAGTATTATTCCGAGAGCCATCTATGTAATGATAGCTCTAAAGCTTGTCAATGTATAAGCCAGTAACTCCTTTTTAGTAGTTTTTAACTGGATTTAATTTGCATTAATCTTCTTTCAACACATCTATGTACATGTGTACTCGGATAGATGTAAATTTCTAGTGAAAATCTGTGTTTCTTGGTGAAAGTTACCTTCAATGTTGTCGAAAATGTGCAAAATTAGGCACTTGGAAGAATGAACTTTTTCTCTCACCTACGTTGGCTTTCCAATATCCTGTCATACTGCGTGGTCCATCAATGTGCTTTTTAAACTTGTCGCAACTAAAATTTTAGATGCGTGATGTATTGACATCGATTCCCAACTCTGAAAACGCTTTATCTAAGAAATATTTTAAACACAGAAAAAAGACGATAAATTTGCTTGGAAGTTCTGTTCTCCGAACTTTAAAAGTCGTCACGCCATTGTCTCTTTTCCAGACTTTAAAACACAGAATACGTAATATTCTTGTCTTGTTCTGAATGAACCAGGTTGATGACTGGCTTGAGAGATTGATTGAAGAAAAAGGAGAGGATTTATACAGAATGAAAGGTGTCTTGTCTGTTGAAGGGTCGGATCAACGTTACGTTTTTCAGGTTCACATTTTTTTTTCCTACCGTTCTTTTATAGTATCATGTTTCTAGTTTATCCTTTTATTATGTTCATTCTATTTATTTATTTTATGTTGGCTTATTCTTCTTCTTCTTCTTCAGGGAGTGCATTCGGTGCTAGACGGTTGCCCGGGAAGTACATGGGGACTGGACGAAAAGAGGATAAACAAGCTTGTGTTCATAGGAAGGAATTTGGATGAAACTGCTTTAAGAAAAGGTTTCAAAGGTTGTCTACTGTAGAAACTGTGCTGAGAAGTTTACTTGCCTCCAGTGTTTCTATAGTTGTATAACCCTGTATAATGTGTGTTTGGTCCACAATTAAGCTGTGGAATGCCGAGTCGACTGAAGTATAGTGAATGAGGCACTTGCTAATTTTATTATTACTAAGAATTAGACGACTTGATTTCTTAATTCATGTACTATCAATAGTGATAGAATAAAAAAAAAAAAAAAACAAATAAATAAACACACAATATTTATAGTGATTCCGGGGTCGTCTCAATCTTAAGGCAGCTTGAGGCCCCCAATCAATGTTTTAAATGCTAAATGGTTATATGCAAGAATGTCATAAATTTAATACCTTATATTTATGCCCATCACATCATTAAAGTTGATAATTTTATCATTTCATAATACTAAAATTATCAAATGAAATGTTAAAATTATCAACTTTAATAATAGAGTGGGTAAAATTATAAAGAGGTATTCGAAATATGGTTCTTCATCTAATTTTCTTAATGCCCCCAAATGTTTTCATCATTGATTTGAATAAATAGATGAGTCGTTGCCCATTAGTTCATTAAACAACGACCGGCGCAAAAGCCTAGAATCTGAATCAAATTGACGAAAAAACCTTTATACTGTGTTTGGCAGGGATGAAAGTGAAGGGATTTTAGGATGAAAAATAAAAATATTTGGTAGGCACTTTTTTATTTTCTTTTACTCAGCACAAAAAAAAAAAAAAAAAAAAAAACACAAGGGTGTTTGGTTGGAGTGATTTTTAGGGGGTAAGGAAAATATGAAATGATTAAAAATCATGTGGAACCTATATATATATATATATTTAACATTTTGGAGAGAAAAGTGAAAGAAAAACTTTATCAAAAAGTGAAACTAGTAAATTATTAAACTACTCTTATATATTAATAAAAATCCTTAAAGGCAAATGAAATTATGGGTAAAATAGTAATTACATGAATAATACTTCTTTTTTCCTTCCATTTTAAAGGAAAAATTAAGTAAATACTCAAATTTTAAACCCTTAATTAAGTAAATAACTAAAATTTTTATCCTTTAGAAAAATGACCGTTAATAGTGATTGGTCATAATTAATCAATGATTGATTGTGATCAATCGTGAAAAATTCATATTGACACTGGTCAATTAGTGAAAAATCCATAGTGATTAACCATTTAAAAAAAACAGTCATTTTGTTAATTTTACCAAAATTTAGTAATTTATTAAAAAAACTTATTTTTTTAAATAAAGAACCATTTACATACAAATCCCCGTTTTCAATTGCAAAACTGAAAACAAGTTAATTTTAACTTCTTTCCTTCCTATGATACCAAATAACGTAAAGGAAAAACATAATATTTTGTCTCCCTCTCATTTACCTTTTTTTTTTTTTTTTTTTTAGAAAATTACTTAAATAACTATTTTTTTTTTCATTTATTGACCAACATGAGACATATTTTCTAATTCTTAATCAATATAATACAAATTTTAGATAACTATAGTTTAATTTTGTATCATATTAATCTAGTAGGAATTTTTTGTGTCATATTAATACAATGGTATTTAAATTTATTCATTCATATGCTTTTCCTTTTTCTTTTCTTTTCTTTTTTGAATTTCCTTTTCCTCTTGTTTTCTTTTCTTTTTACCGAACATCGTCTCCTTCTCCGAAACATAGTCTTACCAAACATTGTCTTTTTTCTTTCACCGAAAAAAGGATTAAAATAGGAGTTATTCATGGAAAAGTCTTCACACGCACGCGCCACACACACGAAAAGGAAACTTCTCCACACACAATTTTCCAAAGGAAACTTTTCCACACACACACCCACAAATATTTTCAGGTTATATCATATCTTGTTATCGTTGTGTTGTCTGAAATTATAATTTGAGTTTTTAAAACTTGGTAAAAAACAAGTATGTCTAATGTAGTGATATGCAAATTTCAAGATAAAGAGAAGAATAGATTGCTACAAAGTTTTCCTTTTTTTTTTTTTTTTTTTGGAATGATTGCTTTTATTGAGATTGAATCTCTTATCTAAAAAAAAAAAAAAAATCTAAAAAAAAAAAAAAAAAGACTGAATACGCACTTAGTTTTTTTTGTTTTGTTTTTGGTTTTTGTTTTTGATTTTGTTTGTTTTAAATGAAATACGCGTTTTGTTGGATTAAGCGTCATTTTGTACAAATATTTTCTTAGATTTTCACATTTTATAATTTAATCCCTAAACTATTTTCTTTGCAATCAAATCATAGAACTTGTAATTTTGATAATGTCAATCTTCTTTACTGGTATCCGTTATACTTTGAACGGTTTTTTGCTTGTTCACGTGATAGCCCAATATGACACCACCAATCATTTTATTTAATTTCAATAGACCTTTATTTGAAAACTTCAACCTAATTCAACTGTACCTAATTAAACATGAACTTTAAAAGGAATTAATGATGAAATTAAAGTAAAAACGATCAGTAATGCCTTTCAAATATTGACAAATTTGAGCAAAATGGATTATTGGCGTAAAAAAATTTCAAGTTTAGAGGGGATTATAGTTAAAAAAAAAAAAAAAACCTAAATTACCAAATTCAAGAAATTCAAGAGCACATACAAAATTAGCATAAATCAATAATGCTGCTAGCATATTCCAAAGGTTGTGGTTTAGTGGTTAATATGCCTTTGATAGGCATCTTCCTTTCATCTACTCAAATTCGAAACCTAACGCTACCCGTAAGCCTCCGTTCCAGTTTTAATTGTTGTAATATTAGATTGGTGAGTGTAGACAGTGCGACCCTAAAATTAATATAAGATCATGACCGTTGCTTTGGTACACTCAGAATTACTCTCAAGACTAAGAGGATAGTGGGTGGGATGGGGATCACTTGATCACTTATTATCTTTAAGGAGACAAAAAAAAAAAAAAAAAAAAAAAGTCCGATTGTCTCGATGATAATGATCTGCATTAGCGTGGCAGGTGAAAATAAAGACTTTTTCAGTGGGTCCGCATCAGTTGCAAGTATTTTAGGGAGTGTTAGGTGAATAAGTTTAGTTTAAGGATTTTAGGTTTTAATAGTAATTTTTGTTAATTTTTTATAAAAGACAAAAAACTTTTTCAGAAAAAGATAAAAATCATGATAAAAAAGTACAATTTAGTTTAAAATGAGTTATATTACCAAACATACCCTTATTATTTTGTTTTTTTAGGGGATTGACATGGAAGTCTTCGTTGAGCATCTTGGCAATTACTGCAGCCCTGGACTCACTTTATTAATTTATTGCAGTGAAATAGCACCGTGATCTGTGTTCTTGTTAACTTCTTTTTTCTGATCATATTTCATCACGATTATGGAGGCTTTTTGATACCAGTCTGGTACGGTTTCTTCTAGTCCAAGAGCAGTTTGCTTTGCTTCTATAATTTCTTATTACTCAAATGGCTTAGTTTAAACATTTAATTTTATTTCTTGACAGGGATTTTTTTATTTTCTGTATTTGAACGAAGATGAGGAGCACTTTTGCCGGTGCTAGTACTGTGGCTTCTTCTTCCGCTACACCCGCTTTCAAGTATGATGTTTTTCTTAGTTTCAGAGGTGAAGATACCCGTCACAATTTCACGAGTCATCTTCATGAAGCTTTACTTCGGAGGAAAATCGAAACTTACAAGGACGATGAAAATTTCGAGAGAGGAGATGAAATATCACAAGCACTGAAGAAAGCCATAGAATTATCAAAGCTTTCTGTCGTCATTTTCTCAGAGAACTATGCATCTTCCTCTTGGTGCTTGGATGAACTGGTCCACATAATCGAATGCCGTGAAAAGTACAAAAAAACTGTTCTACCGGTTTTCTATCGTGTAGATCCATCAGATGTCCGACAGCAAAAGGGGACTTATGAAAAGGCTTTTTGTATACTTGAAGAACGTTTTACAAATAAACCGGACAAGGTGCAAAAATGGAGGGATGCTTTGAGAGCAGCAGCCACTCTGGCGGGATGGGATTCGCAGGTCATTCGGTAGGGTTTGATTCTCTTTCTCTACAAATTAACATGGTCTTTCTTGTTCTTTGATTTATTCTGAAAAGCAAATTGTTACTCTATATATACATACATACATATATATATATATATATATATATTTTTTTTTTTTTCTTTGAAAATTAGGAGATGCAGTCGGTTTAAACTCTTGAACCACCATTTTCAAAAATTGTCCCAAATTTTTGCCTTAAAATTGTCTATTTCTTCTCTTATTTTCTCCCCCTATCTCTCTTCATCACCTTTCTTTGTCGTTGGTCTGTGCAACATCGCCACCACTCTCTCTGTTTCCTTTTCTCCGATCTTCGGCACAGGGGAGATCATCTCCTCTTCTCTAACGCAGATGCCAAATTTGTTGTCTTGCAACGTTGCATTTGCTGTCCTGCAACACCAGCGACCGCAGAACCTGCAGATCTGGTGTTGCACAACGTGGATGACCACACAGCCTTGCAGATATCCGGCCTTATAGGGGCTTCGGCGACAATATTGACGCTGTGAGGGGCAGGGAAAAGAGAGGGGAAAAAAAAAAAAATCAAATTTTATTGGTGGTATATTGACCAAAAGTTTTAGTACATCTGCCCGATTAACTAAAACCCCAAATACAAGCCCAACTAAAGACGCTTGTTGCGACACGTATTTTTTTTTTTTTACTTTGGGAGGGAGGAGATTCGAACTGTATACGTAGTTTTTGGTGGAATTAGATGTGGTATTATCATCAAATTATGTCTAAACAACTGTTGTGATACATTTTTGCGATTGGCAGCTGTTATTGTTATTTTGCTAGAATATGCTTTTTATGTAAAGCGAAAATTTTATGTATGGTGCAAACGTAGATACACTAGTTCCCTTGATAATTTCTCTGCTTTTTCGTTATATTTCTTTGGTTCGTACTAACAACTTTTCCTTTGATACATTAATATTCTAGGTCTGAGGCCAGCTTAGTTGAGAAAATTGTCCAAGCTATTTTAAGCAAATTGAGTCGTACTCCATCAGGTGGCGATTTCAAGGGTTTGGTTGGAACTACGGGGCGTGCTGCACAAATTAAATCCTTGTTACGCATTGGCTCCTTGGATATTTTGAAAGTAGGTATTTGGGGTATCGGCGGGATTGGAAAGACAACCCTTGCGCGAGTTGTATTCGATCAACTATCTTCTCAATTTGAAAGTGGTTGTTTTCTTGAAAATGTTAGGGAAAATTGGGACAAAGCCCAAAAAGATGAGTTAAAGAATAGGCTCTTTTCTTCGCTGTTGGAAGAAGCAAATCCAAATATGGGCACGTTATCTGTAGGATCAACGTATGAAAAGTTTCGATTATGCAGTAAAAAGGTGCTTGTCGTTTTTGATGATGTAGACGATTCACAACAGTTGGAGTTTTTAGCTGAAGATTATAAATGGTTTGGCCCTGGAAGTAGAATAATCATAACAACTAGAAATATGCAAGTGTTGCGGGATGAGGTTGACGGAATATATGAAGTTGAGAGATTGAATAATGAAGAAGCTCTTCAACTCTTTCATTCAAATGCTTTTAAAAGAACGCCTCCTACAAAAGATCTTTTGCATCTCTCAGAAAGGGTCATAAGTTATGCTGAAGGTAATCCGTTAGCTCTTAAAATTTTAGGTTCCTTCCTCCGTGGCAAGAAGCGAGAAAACTGGGAAGAGGAGTTGGACAAACTTAAGGAATGCCCCAACACAACAATTCAAAGTGTCTTGAGAACAAGTTATGATGGATTGGACAAAAAGCGAAAGTGTATATTTCTAGATATTGCATGCTTTTTTAAAGGCATGTACAGAGATCATGTAGAAAGGATATTGGAAGCTTGTGGTTTATTTCCGAAATCAGGAATTGACGACCTTATTGATAAGTGTCTCATCATTATCAAAGATAATGTGCTTTGGATGCATGACCTAGTGCAAGAAATGGGATGGGAAATTGTACGATCCGTTGAAGATCTTTCAGGGTGCAGTAGATTATGGAATCCTCAAGATGTCTGTCATGTCTTGAAATTTAATACAGTAAGTCGAGTGCATTTTATTTCGAATATTAACAAAATGCAGTATATTCTTTGTTTATATGTAATTTTTCTTTTTTATCTTATAAATATCTCATACATTTAATCATCACCTTTCTGATGAACATTTTTTTTTTTTTTCCTTCTATGTTGATTGTTAGGGCACTGCAGCAATTGAAGGAATAGCTCTAGATATGTCAAATATCAGTGAAGTGCATTTCAGCCCAATCTCGTTTCAGAATATGTATAGGTTGAGATTGCTCAAAATTTTTCATTCCGACATTCTCAGAAAGTGCCAAGTGTGCTTTCCTCGCGGAGATCATCTTCAGTTTCTTCCTGATTCACTTAGATATCTCCATTGGGAAAGATACCCTTGGGAATCTTTCCCATCAAGCTTTAGGCCACAATATCTTGTGGAACTTAACCTGCTTCATAGCAATGTCAAGACACTTTGGGAAGGGAGGCAAGTAAGTTTTAAATTTCCATAAGCCATAACTAATTTATTTATTAGTTGGAAAATGAAGAGATTCTAACTCTATAGCCCTCTCTCTCTCTCTCTCTATATATATATATAATATATATTTCTATATAAACAGTGTCTAGGGAGTTTGAAAAAGATTGATCTTAGCTACTCCAAGGACCTGACTAAACTTCCTGATCTCTCTGGAGCTTCAAATTTAGAGCATATATATCTTGATTATTGCCGAAGTTTGCGGGAAGTTCCTTCTTATTTTCAACATCTCCATGAGCTTAAAACTCTCACTCTTGAGGGCTGCTCATCTGTTCATAAGTTTCCGAAGCTTCCGAAGAGTATAATATGTTTGGTGTTGAGCAGAACAGCAATAATGAGTGTTCCCTCGTCAATTGAGCATCTCCCTCGTCTCGAGATATTAAACCTTAATTATTGCGAAAAACTCGAGAGGCTTCCATGTTTCTCAAAGGCGAAGAAGAGTCTAAAGGTCATTATGCTTGAAGGAACTTCTATTGGTCGCAGGCACTCTAGGTTTCCCTGGTGGATTCGTGATGTAGTCGCTCGTTCACATCTGAGCTATTATAAGCACGGTGAGCAGAAAACTATTTTGAACGAGCTTGCTGGAAATATTTTCGTTCGTCGTTTTTTGAAACTTCAAAAAATTTTATCAGAGATCCCAGTTTTTGGTTCTCATGAAAAAATCCACTCGTTTGTGGAAATTGTATCAGTCTCCACAAAAGAACTACGCAAACAAAATCCAGATTTTTTGGGTGTTTCACACGGACGACATCTATTTTACAATTGCATACCGTTATATGATGGAGAATTTAGCTGGAAAACAAGGACATCTATCCGGAAACTAAAACTCCTTTCTAGGAATATTGCATTACAAGAATTTGCAGAAGTACGTGCATCTCTCTCTGTTTTTATCTTTCTTATTGCTTGATTCCTGTATGTGTAAGAATGTTATACACACTTCATGTACAGTGACTTCTCATTAAAATTTTACAGGGACTTCCTATTAAAGATGAAATTGGTGTTTGTCTTCGGGGGAACGAAATTCCAGAGTGGTTTCACTATCAAGCTTCTCGAAAGACTGTGCTGGAAATGACTACGTCTGGAATTAAACAAGAAGTGGATTTTATCATCGAGCTTCCTACAAATTCACTTGGCAATCCCAACTTTTTGGGTTTCGCCGTATGTGTTGCTTGTGATCTCAATTTTCCTCAGCTCAGCCCAATATTCGAGGGATTTGGACCTCATTTTGATCTTGAATGTACACCGAGTTTCATATTGAACAATGGCAATACGTTGTCACGGGATTTCTATTATGAAGATGAATTCTATGATGAAGAAGAACGGTTCCCTGTACTGGAAAAGATCACCAAAGTCGTATTTCGGTTCTCATTATTTCGAGAAAACTCGAGTGCGGAGCGCTTTCCTGTTGGACGTGTGAACGAGTGTCGAATCCGTCTTCTATACGCAGAAGATGTAAATGAATTTAATGAACTTGATTATCTAGATGACTGGAAATTGGAAGAAGAAGAAGAAGAAGAAGAAGAAAGATTAAGAAGCAGACTATGGAAATTATGGTGAAGAGTCGGAATCGAGTGAAGAAAGGCAACAATAGACCACTAAATGGATCTAGAAAAATGGCAAAATTTGAACTACAATGGATCAAGAAGAAAGGTAAATCTGGGTTAGTTGAACTGTCCGTCTTTCTAATAATTACGAATTATAGCACTACTGATATCTGTTTGTTTGTTTTTTATTTTTTTTATTTTTTTTTATTTTTAATATGATTATAGTAACTATTACATCATCTATACATCTTTTTGGTAGATAACACCATCCATATATATACTAGTTAGAAGCACCTGCTATGCGCATGCATATTCATCGGAAGAGACACTAATTTTACTCCCTTGTTCATATTACCTCATATGGAAGTGAGTTATCATTTTTTTATTGGTAAATGCAATGTTTTAGTTTCATGGGATGTAACGTCCCAAATGCTAACTAACAATAATATTAGGAAATTAACATTAGAATTAATATAGATAATGTGATGAGATAGAAATTTTTTAATTCTAATGTTATGTTGAGTTATTTTTCATAGGTGACGTGATGAGGACTCAATGTGCTATAACAAAGTTCATGCCAAATTGATAAATTTTTCCTTATGATGATTTGATGAATTTATGTGACAAATTTTTTTTAGTATATATAGTATGATATGTTATATAAATGTATATGTCTATATGATAGATTATAATTCTATTCTGCTAGCTATACGTATATTTATGTAACGTCCCGACCACCCACGTAGGACCGACCATGCGAATGGGGGTCGTTAAATTACTTACTTAACTTACTTATTGATTCGCATACTTTAAACTTACCCCATATTCTAGAGTAAATTTTTTTTTTTTTAACATACATACATAAAACATAAAACCTTAACTTAAACTTCTTCATATGTACTCACTCGAGTACC
>JAFMPE010120601.1:0-11379 GCA_024759925.1 Ficus religiosa | reverse complement strand
ATATATATATATATAAAACCTATATACACATATATTATTTATTTATATATATCCTCTCAACTACCACGCCTGCTCCGTATTCAATGTTCAAGAGAGAACATCAATTGTGGTCTGTCTTTCGTTACAACTCATGAAATTACAAAATAAAGAAAAACGTAACAAATAAAAAATAAGAATCATGAAAAAATGTGGATAATAAGCTCCTGTTGGAATTTGTTTAAATACAAGTTATAGAAGTTAAAAAATATATATATGAGCCTTAAATGCTGTTAGAAGCAATATTTGAAGACACTCAATTTAATGCCTAGAGACACAACTCCCACCTTCCTTATTCAATAGCCATTTCACTGTGATGGTTCTCAGTACTCAACAATAATATTATAAGGTCTAACTCAAATCTAAAAATCTCAAGCACAAGTTTTTACAAGAAGGACAAGATGGATTTCTACAACATTAGAAGGCCTTTGGTTTTGATCCTGGTATGTGCATTGGCAAATGGCGGGTATGCGCAAGACACCCTCGTTCCGGCGATCATCGCTTTCGGTGACTCTGCGGTGGATGTCGGAAACAACAATTATCGCGCCACTCTTTTCAAGGCTAATTACCCTCCTTACGGGAGGGACTTCATCAACCATGAAGCCACGGGCAGGTTTAGCAATGGAAAACTTGCCACTGACTACACTGGTAAAGTACAAAACAATGTACAGACTTTTTTTTTTTTTTTTTTTTTTTTGGGGCTTAATTTCCAACTTGTTGATGTGAAAATGTCGGTGATTTGAGTTGGAAAATTTTATGCAGCCGAAACTCTAGGCTTCAAGAAGTACCCAGCGGCGTATCTTAGCTCGGAGGCATCAGGGAAGAACCTTCTCATTGGAGCTAACTTTGCTTCAGCTGCAGCTGGTTACGATGAGAAAGCTTCAGTCCTAAATGTAATTAAAAATTTTCACATGATTTCCCAGTACTTATAGCTATAAATATAGGCATATATATGCATCTCTCATCTAGCTGTGTAACTTTTTTGTTTGTTATTGTAACAACTTATTGATTTTATTGTAACGTTTTTCAGTACTACTTATCTTTTGCATCGATAGTTGCTTAACAATATCATGTTATATAATTTTACATAAAACTACAAACAAGTCAATTTATTGATATATATATATATATATTTTGGGTTGCAGCATGCAATTCCATTGTCTGAGCAGTTGGAGTTATTCAAGGAATACAAGACAAAGCTGGCAAAAGTGGCAGGCCAAAAGAAAGCAGATTCCATCATCAAGGACGCACTGTATCTACTTGGAGCTGGTAGTGGCGATTTCGTTCAGAACTACTACATCAATCCTCTCGTCAACAAAGTCTACACCGTTGACCAATATTCAAACTTCCTTGTTAGCTCATTCACAAGCTTTATTCAGGTATTTCTTTTATTTTATATATTTATTCTTTTGCCAAACTATTACTGCCAAAAAAAAAAAAAAAACGTGTAATTAGACACCTCTGTCCCTGTCTTCATAACGAGTATAACGAGTGTCTCATAATATAGGAAATTATTCCGCCGAAAATCTACTTACCTTCTTAATGTGAAAATAACCAAAAAAAAAAAAAAATTTATATAATGTTTTATGCTAGTTAAATAAACATTAAATGCCATTTGGAACATAAGTTAGAGTTGAAGTTTTAAAGATATGTTGGAAATATGCGTTTGATTTAACTGTGAACTGAAAATAAACTGTGCTATTTGAATAGTGTAAAAAATTTGAGATGTATTCGGAAAAGAAATAAGGATATAGATCTTGTTTCATTCTGCTTGGTGTTGTGAGTGTTTAGAGACAAGAATCATTTTATTTTAACTTGGAATATGAAAGTTATGGATTTTTAACATTAGGATTTTATAGAAATAGAAGAGAAAAAAGAGCGATCTGGAATTTGTATTGTAATTAACTGGAGTTGGAGTTTTTGAAAACCAACTTGAAAAACAAAGGTTGGAACCGTTGTTCCCAACGGACCCCAAAACTTAGGTGATTAACTATATGTCAAGTATCGTATGTGTATTGCGGGTCATGCACAATTGTATAAATAGACTATCAAAATCACTTCTATTACATAGATTTTAAGAAAAAAAAAATTCAAATGTCAATTATTTATTGAACGGGCATTCCAAAAGTATAATGATGTGACATCCGATCAATTCATCAATAAATATTGAAAAATACATATCAATGTTACCCTGTAAGTCTCTCAATTACTAGATCACAATCATCTTAGAATAAAATTGCATACCTTATTCTTAAATTCTAGCGTAGAAATGAAAATGCTATGTAAAATTTCTCGAACATTTTCTCTCCTAAAGAAAACATTTTGATTGGTTTTCTTAAAAATCAGAATTTGTATGGCGCGGGGGCTAGGAAAATCGGAGTGACATCACTGCCGCCACTCGGTTGTCTACCGGAGGTTATCACCTTGTTTGGGCAACATGAGAAAGGCTGCGTCGCTCGCATCAACTCGGACGCCCAATCTTTCAACAAGAAGTTGAACGCCGCCGCTGCCAGTATCCTAAAGCAACATTCTGACCTTAGACTAGTCATTTTCGACATTTTCAAGCCTCTCTTCGACGTCATCAAATCGCCGTCCCAATATGGTACTTTAAAAAATTTGTTACATTGTCCAAGTTCAAAACGGTACAAATTAGGGATTCTTTAGCTCTCAAAACCATGTCCCCCTACGTTTTAAATTTTTGCAGGCTTTGTGGAGACAAGAAGAGGTTGCTGTGGAACAGGAACGGTAGAGTTAACAACAGTTCTGTGCAATCCTCACACACCGGGAACTTGCTCGAACGCGACTCAATATGTGTTTTTCGACGCCGTTCATCCAACGGATGCTGCGAATAGGATTATCGCTGATGACTTGATAGTCCAAGGCCTGTCCCTTATCTAAAGAGGACATAATATATACGTAGTTTCTTGGTTCAATGTGAGTGTACGATCAAAGACTGCTACAACATCCCTACCCAACTGTCTTGATAATGTTTGTAATGTTTCTAGTACGATATATATGTGTGATTTCATTTCATTTGCAAGGTCTGTAAACTTGTAGAAGATGTGTAATGGTTCAAAATATTATATTCGTCCCGGTTTAGTTTGTTTCACTATGAAGCAATTTTATAAAAGTTTTTATTATTGTTTAAATAATTGAATCTTGAATCTCGAAGTCAACAGAAGACGCCAAAATTTTTATTTTTTATTTTGTTAATAAAACTTGTGAAAGCAAAAAGAAGGCAAAAATTCAAGCCAAACAAAATCCAAAGACTTAGAACAAGCAAAATTAGTTAAAAAGTGGGCTAACATATTCCCCTGATGGGGACGTAGCAAACAAAACCACTAATAGGTTGCGTGCCATCCTCTCTAATATCATCAATGATTGACGCAGGATTAAGAATTGCCCGAACAACATACAGAGTAATAGATGTTAATGATTTTAACGTTATGTTAATTTTAAGGTATCCATTCCTATCCCTGACCTGATATAGTATGGGCATGTATTCCGGAAAAAAAAAATATACATATATATATATATATTGTTCATAGACAGGTATAGATAACAATATCGCTTTTAGGTTAATATTATAGATAACGATTCGATTCATAGTCAGGTAATTAATATCGTCTCATGTATTTATAGTATTATTGATGATGCGTTTTGTTTTGCCCTTTGTACATATTTCTTACAAAATTCTTAAAAGTTCAAGCTTTTAGGAGTCCAAAAAAATCAAAATATTTAACCACTTAAACTTTTAATAACATCACATAAATCGACTTTCAAGCAATCATTGACGAAAATAGAACTCATTAGCTATTGCTAAAATTATAATTTAGTGGGATTTATTTATTGATCCACTTGGTCGTCCACCCGAAGACATATGTCTCATGAGAATGTGTGTGTAACCAAACCTAGCCAACATCATGATAACTCCATATGATCTTTTTCTTGTTAAGATCCACGTAGGGTTGTTGCATATTGCAGTAACATTATTGCAGGGGAAACCAGCAGAAGTCCATCCGTTTCAAATAGTCTTGAGTGATGTCTCCTTTAGAAGAATACCATATAGAAACTATGTGAATAAGATATAACACAATAATGTCAAAGTTCTAGGATTATCAGCATCCATTAATTTTATTCTCTTTTCATGAACAAGACACTAGAAAACATAATACTTGTCAAAGAAGTAGTAACAGATTGAAATTCTCAAAGATTTGTTAACGGATTAGGATTTTTCCTAATCCGAAGGTTATGGATTAGATTACAGATTAAGCCTTAAGCCGCCCAATCCTATCGATGAACACCCCAAGAAAATATGTAGTATTCGTCATAGATTCCTCGCTTAAAAAACAACGCCTTGCTACAGAGAGGCATGTACAGGTTAAAACCATCAACTTAGTTTGCTAATCGTTCGTACCAAAGAGAGTTTGAAGATAGAACAATAGAAACTAGACAGAGCGAGCTTCAAGTATTCATATAGAGCAACCAAAAAACGAAAAAAAAATTTAAGAGAAAAAGAAAAGAAAGACTACCATGTCATCAGATGAAAAGACTACCTTGGTCAACGCAAAGATGGTCAGCTTGATATATATATATATATATATATCTTTTTTTTTTTTCATAGTATTTTGGTGAGGAGATAGTATTGACTATTGACATTCCCAAAAAACACATGGGAGTAAATGTAAATGTGGCATAAGTTGAGGTAATACCCAGGACATTCCAAAATCCGCAGGTCAAATGTATACATATAGCATAAACTGAGGGGGATACTTCAGTTTTTATCCCCAAGAACAGTAGGATATCCCCAATTTAAAAAATAATAATAATAAATAATAAATAACAAAATAATAAATAAATGAATGCTTGAAAAATTGAAGATACTGTACCGAAATTACGAGTGCTTGAAAAACTGAAGATACTGAAATGATATTTTTGAAGACCCTGATTTCCAGAACTTAACGCGAGTCTAGCAAAAAACATGCACAAAAGGCCTCCCTTCCAAGATAGTCCCCGAGACGTAAATTAGTGAAATAAGAAAGACAGATATGTAATGAAAGATTAAATGAATACTTAAGCATAAACTAAGGGATACTTTCGTTTTTAATCCCCAAGAACGGTAGGATTCCAAATAAAAAAAAATAAAGAGTGCTTGAAAAATTGAACATACTCAAGATGATCTTTCCGAAGCCCCTGGTTTGCGGGGGGTTAACGAGATGCATGCGTCTAGGCCTAGCGGTATAAATCCATAGAGGCCTCCCTTTTAAGACAGTCACTGAGTGAAAATAGTTAAGTTAGAAAGACAGATATATATGTGATGAAAAATTGATTATATGTGTGTTTTGAAAAATTCAAGCTATACCATGTAGAGAACGCATGGCCTCCATGGCTTCCTTGTTGGTTCTGAAGCAAACAAAACCATATCCTTTAGAAGTGTCATTTTTAATTTCGCATGACCCTAGCTGAGACCACTACGTCACAGCAACTGAAATAATCTTCTAGTGTTGTGTCGTTCACAGACAGATCTAGATTCTTCACGTGCAAATTATTTGTGCCCTCATAAGTTCCCAAACGTCTAGGGAAGTTCGAAACATATCTAGGAAAATGAAAGAATATGGAGATCAGTTGTATTAAAAAAAAAAAAAAGATGCTTACAATTTTTTCCCCTGCATTATTGTTTCATGAAGGCTAATGATAGCAGCCATGGCGCTGTCCTCAGAATCAAACTGAACGTAGCCTGAACCCTTTACAGTAACTCTGCATGAAACTATGTTCCCATATGCACTGAATAAATTTCTCAGTTTTTCACTGGCAATCGAATGATCAATACCGTCCACCGTGTGATTAACTGCAAGACGCGTCACTCTGTGAGACAACATCATCCTAATATGCCTCCCCTTCACTTGGGTGCGGTCTAGTAGAGATAGAGCTTTCATTGCTGATCATCACGAGAGGCCAACGAAGAAGGTTTTAACAAATTAAAATAATCAAAACCGCAACAACATTCATAAGCAAGCATACATGGCGAAAACAACTCATGGAAAATAAAGGGATCGTATCTATATTCTCAGCTGAAAAATGAAGACTAATACGGGAGTTTCGTGGAAAATACAAAGGCCCTTATCGGATTGAATCGGAACCGATGACTTACGCCTATTTTTTAGGTGTTTAAAGTGCATGACTCTACCATAAAAGGGATCATTCGATTCAACTCATGAATTAGCCCACTATGAGTTTACTGTATTTGCATTTAGAAATAAAATTCATAGAATTAGAAGAACTCTCCCTCTTTGACGAAATGCTAAAGAACTACCCGGAAAGGCGTTTACAAAAAGCTTCACATTGGGGTTTACAAAGAAACGATCCAATTGATCAAGACGCAGAATGAGGGCCATATCCATACGATCTTACATTTCTCAACAAGTATAATTTCTTTCGTTGGTTATTCCAAAAGTGTTTTTCCCATTCTAAAGTAATGAACGAGGTTATTTTTCTTAATTCTTTGACGCAGCAAGAAGCTTAGAAACAAGCCAAATCCATGGCTGGAAGGTAAATGGAGGCGCACCTCTTTTTCTCAATATGTAAATATCCCAAAATCTGATTTTCCTCCAACAACCACAGAGCTTTTAAGCTCCATGAAAACGACACCAACTAACATAGTTGCTTACTAAAGCTATATAGACAAAACGACAAGTAGTATATAGGGATGACAAACAAATAAAATAAAGGACTAAAATGACAAACGACATTCTCCTACATCATTCTTGTAGAATAAATCAAGAAATAAAACATTAAAATTCGTCTAAAATTGTAGCATCAAACACCAAGAAACAATTTCGTCAACCAAAAAAAAAAAAAAAAACCAAGAAACGAAAGTGAATGGGAACTGGGAGGAAGGAGAAGAAGAAGAGGAATGTTACCGTCATCGTAGGAGGACAATGTCAGGAAACAAAAGCTTCTTCCATTGGCGGCGAGGGAACGGTGGAAGATCTGAACGGCTACGAGAGCCGTGCCAATACTGATGAATGTGCTGACCAGGTCTTGCTCCGTCACACGTGGGTCAAGATTCTCCATGTAAACTTCTGCTATTTCTATATCGAATTCGATACAAGAGCTGATAAAAGCTCCTCTCATTCCCGTGGGTCTCCATCCCTCACTACGAAGTCCGGTTCCGACATTTTTTGCCGGCCATCGCCGAGAACGTAACATGATGATTGATGATGTTGAAGAAGAAAAGGTTGAAGGTCCGGACAAAAGAAAAAAGACAGTCCTTTTAGTAATTAATTAATTAAAAATAAAGAGAAGGTTTTTCTTTTTTCGCTCTGATCTATTATATTTATACGGGTCGCTTTAAGCAGCAGTTGTAAATTTATATTAAATAATATAATTTTTCTTTTAAAATTATTTGATTGATTTTTTTTTTTTTTTTGGGTAGGAAAGGCCCACTTTTAATTATTTGATTAATTGTTTAATGATATGGTTTTTTAATATTTTTCTTGAAATAATTTTATAATTCTCTTACTCTAATTACAAATCTAATTATTTAATTGCAAAAATAATTTTTTAATTAATAATGTAAAAGATGATATTATATTACTTTGAAAGAAAAAAAATAAAAGATAAGATTTTACATCGAAATTCTTTTAGGCTTTGTTTGGTTGAAAGGATGGAGAGGAAGATGATTTTGTTTTTCTAGGTGTACGTCCATGGCTTTTTTCTTCTCCATGAATGGAATGTTGGGAAATTATATAAGGTGAACCAACATATATTAATTAAGGAAGATTTTATTTGTATCCTCATTATTGATAAATACTCCTATCAAATCGTTAAAGATTTTTATTACACTTTTATCTTATAATAAAATTATTTTAAAATCCATTAAAAATGCTCATATGCCCAAATACCTATAAATGGAAATGATGGCGAGGGTAAGAAAGATAGATAATATAAAGAATGGAGAGGATTATAAGAATCTTTAATGTTGTTTGATAGAATGGAATGAGAGTTAAAAGAATAGATAATAATTAATTGTTTAATTACTATATTTTCTATTAATATAATTTTTTATAATTCTTTTTTAGGGTAAAATAGACTTTTGACACAAAAGTTGATAGATTTGGTAGATCGTTTCACTAATGAAAGGATTCAATTTAGTGAATTTGGAGGGAGACAACCTCTCCTCTCCCTCCCCTCTTCTTTCCAATCAAATAAGGGATTGGGTCTCTCTCTCCTCCTCTCCCTCCAACCAAATAGACCCTTATTGAGATTGTCAAGCTAATTACGATTAAAATATTATTATTAATGAAAAGATAATAGGTTATATAAGTAGGTATAAAAAGATTGAAAAAATTAAAATTCTTGTCCTAAACTCTAATCTTTTAACATAATAGGTTATATAAGTTGATTATTTTAATATTTTTTAATAAAAAAAATTTTAACCTTTTTTTTTTCCGCACATTACCAAGGGTATTTTAGGTGTTTTAATCTTGCAAATTTTACTTTTTTAAAAGGGAAAGTTGAATTTCATGAAACGACTAAGCGAGCTAAATCAGCTGTTGCAAACGAGTTAAGCAATTTTGGAGGATGGCCACCCAAATACAATCAATCAAATTGGAAATAGCATCTTGAATTAGGAAATGGCTATAACATTGCCATCACAAGAAATTAACAAACAATACCACTACCATTAATCACAAGAGCATCACAAATTCCATCAATCGCATTTGTCTCTAGGACCCAACAAATAGGATTCTGAATAGTACGAACCACATTCAAGGCATCAGACTCCACAATATAATTTACCAAAATCACATTGTTGGATTAAGAAAACACCCACCCACATTTTAAAAGCCTTTATAATAGTAAAGGGGGCCTCAGACGGTTGTCTCCTAATCTTTTGTCTGGCACTTATCATGCACTCACTGTAAAGTTTTGTGTGTGTAGCTTTCTTCTCCTATTAACACATATCTGACCAAAAAAATATGGTACATGGTATTAACTGACTCCACAGCTTTATGTACAAACAGGCAAAAGTGTTAATATCGTTGAACCTTAATTAACATATAAATTGTTGTCAAAAAGAACTATAAGAAGCTGATTTTCTATGCGACTTGGGAGTCCCACGGCGAGATCTTCTTAGAGCTCCTGCATATTTCAACAGCTCGGATTTTTCACCATAATCCGAGTGCTTTTCGTTGTCGTCTTTGGGTGTTGAATCGTTAGCAGCTTCACCATCCAAAACAAAACTCTTGTACACATAGGAGGACCCGACGACGACATCACTATTTCTCTGTACGTCCGAAACATGTCCTTCCTTCAAGCTCTGCGATCTGGACATATCGAAATAAGGCCTAGACATATTCGGAGATGAAGTTTTAAATCTATTACTGTCCGCTATAGGATAATCTCCTGTTAATATACTTGAACCGTACCGCGGCGAATCACCATCTAGTTCAAGGGACTCAGGTTTGTCTCCTGACAAAACATGGCTACTGTGATGACCGTCTTTGCCCCGGACTAGTTTCCTGAGCTTGTTGAAGAACTTCTTCCTGCTTGAAGTGTTGGTTTTGGCCGCGGATGAATTGTCTAAAGAAGGTTCGTCTAAGTCCACGGAATCTGTGTATGAAGTTTGGGATGATGACCATTGGTCAGAATCGAAATCCATTATGCTGATCCCCTTTTCTCCTATCCCTACGGTATTTGCATAGTCTAGTATCAGTTGCTTGGCCTTCTCCTCAGATTTTGGGCTTAATGTTTTGCTTAGGTCCCTAGCAACCGTTTTACCGGTTGCAGGCTGATAATCACGCAGCTCGTATCTCAAGCAGGCGTTTATCCACCGCAGATAAACTAATTCTTCGATATCAGCACATCTATCCGCTTTAAGTTGCTCAATTTCCTGCCTCAGATCTTGATTTTCTTGGCTCAAACGCATGCTTTCCTCTCTTGATGCATCCGTCTGCAATAAGCATGTGATCTAAATATGTGAAATGCATACAAGAATAATGATAAAAAAAAAAAAAGAGAGAGAGAAGACCGGGATGAAACATATGATAACTACCTCAGGATTTTCTAGAACAGAATTTGCGAGTATCTGGGTCGACTCCAACCTCCGAGCCAATTCAGAATTTTCGAGCTGCAACATCAAATTCGACTTCCTCAGCTCTTCAGCCTCGCCCTCCAAGTCTTTGATCCTTTTCAGCTTCAATTGAACATCGGAATTACTTGCAAGAGATTTGAATTCCTCGTCTTGCATCTTCGTGACTCTTTGCTGAAGATTTAAGATCTGTTCCTTGTTCTGTTCAGCCTCAAATCTTAGTTTCTTCTTAAGCAGCTTGATTTTCACTCTCGCAGCCTCCAGTTCAGCCACCACTTTAGCATGGCCAGCGACTTGTGCCTCTAGTCTTTGGTTTTCCGCGTGTAAAGACTCGATCTTGATACTAAAAAGCTTAGCCTCCATGTTGTTCAACTTCAATCGGTTTTGGAGCTCCATGACAGTGGTCTCCTGCTCTTTTACGCCATAGTACTCGAGCAACTGGACCTCAAGATTCCTCTCCCGCTCGCGAAGTAATCTAACCATGTTCTGAAGGTGGCTGATCTCTTGTTCGTATTCGTCCTTCTGCGCACTAATAAACGCTTTCGGAGTCTTCACATCCGAGCTAGGAGTATCCACATCCTCAGGAGAAAGCCCGGCAGTGGCTGCAGAAGAATCGAATTCCTTCACTAGATCATTAAACTCCGATAAGAGGAACCCGTCTTTGTCTCCACTGAGCCGACCAAGCGGAGAGAGGCTTATGATGGAATTATCTCCGCCGAAGTTTTGCGTGTATGCCTCGTCCTAATAAAGAAAGAAACTATGTTAATAAAAGTAGTCTTTTCTTGGTTCATAACAAATGCAAAAAGCCAGAAACAGAGTAATCTAAGAAACAGAGGAGAATGGAAATTTTCAATACCTTGAGCTTGAAGTTTTCACAAAGTCGCCAGAAAACAGACTCACAATTAAAAAAGGAATTAATGGAATCAAGTTCATAAATTGAGTACACATCAAGCAACTTATGTTGGAAAGAAAAGAATAAGAAGCCAATTTTCCAAAATTAAAAAAAAAACAAAACAAAACAAAACAAAAGAATTTATTAGCCTTAATGAAACAGAAACAAACATTTTTTTCCGATGAAACCGAGGCAGCACCATAAGAACTGGGTTTTGTTCTCCGGCCATGAATCTCATCTCTCCGTCGAGCTTTTCCTCTTGAATCAACTTCATTTCCCTGATCTAAAAGTATAATCAAAATTAAACCCAATATTCAAAATTAAATAACAATAATAATAATAATAATAATAATAATAA
>JAFMPE010120589.1:0-11379 GCA_024759925.1 Ficus religiosa | reverse complement strand
CTTTTTTTGGGGGGTGATTGATATAAATACTTGTGCTGCAGTACTTCACTTTACCTCCATAATCTTCCATTGTAGAATCAGAAAAAGAAAAGAGAGCTCCACAAGGCATTTCTGGTGCTTTATTTATTTGTTTGTTTGTTTGTTTATTTGCAATTTCGCTCTTTTAGGGTTTCCTCTCCTCTTCGCCTCCCAAATTCTTGTCCATGGAAATCGTCAGAAGAGCATCGCATGCTGGTTCCTGGTACACTGACAACCGTAATCCTCTCTCCTTCTCTCTCTCTCTCTCTCTCTCTCTCTCTCTCTCTCTCTCTCTCTCTCTCTCTTGTGTGTGTTTGCAGACCATCGCTGGGTTGGTTTTCCTCTTGATCTGTTTGGTTGCCAGGAAAATTGCAGATAATACCTAAATCGCCGCTTAACTTAATTTGACGGGGGCAAAAAAACACTAGTTTGCTAGATAAATTCCGATGGCTAAGGAAAAGAGAATTTGGAAACAATTTCATGAACTATGTGCTGAAATTGAATATATATATATATATATATATATATATTGGTGAGGTGAAACTGGAAAGGCCTTAAATTCGGTTGCTTTTCTTAGAAGTTAAAAAAACCAATAGACGATATTTACGACGGAAATTGAGTTAGTTTTCAAAAGTCACCATTTTGTAACTCCTTTTTCAGCGAAGAAATTAGCTGAAGAACTTGAGGGATGGCTCAGAGAATCTGGCCTCACTAAATCTCCTGACGTACGAGGTGTTATTGCTCCGTAAGTTTATATTGTTCCATTGCCTTGTGCTTTTTGTGTATAAAACAAAATATATCAAATTTTCTTTTTTCAAGAAATTTGAAAACTTTCTATTCTTTTTCTGATCGTGACTGAATCACAGGCATGCTGGCTATTCCTACTCCGGTCGTGCCGCCGCCTATGCATTTGGGAACATTGACCCGACAACCATGTGAGTTTGATTTTGTTACGCATTATTGTGAATTTGTTATACACTTGTGAAGATCAACTTGAATGGCCCTTGATTTTTGGTACTAATTTGAGATGAAATTTATTCTTCAGTTCTCGGGTGTTCCTTCTTGGTCCATCTCACCACTATTACACCCCAAAGTGTGCTCTTTCCGGGACTTCAGTTTACAAGACTCCCATTGGGGACTTGCCTATTGATTTGGAAGGTGAAGTAGCTTCTTCATTTCATTAAATTTTCAATTCCTTGGGAAGAGACAATTCAGTACTTTTTGCTGATTGGATCCCTGTTTCGTTTATTTATCAGTGATTGAGGAGCTAAAGGCAACGGGAAAGTTTGAGCTAATGGATATTCGGGTTGATGAGGCTGAACATAGCATGGAGATGCATTTGCCTTATCTTGCCAAAGTTTTCGAGGGGTACTTTTCCCGTATGGTGAAGCTGTATTCGTTTGTAGTTTTGAACTGAGGCTGACTACTTCTGATGATACTAATGCAGGCACCAAGTTAAAGTTGTGCCCATTTTGGTAGGTGCTGTTAATGCTGAAAATGAAGCCATGTACGGACGGTTGCTTGCAAAATACGTGGATGATCCCAAAAATTTCTTCTCTGTGTCATCAGATTTTTGCCATTGGGGATCTCGGTAAGCATCCATTTTTAAAATTGTTAAGCCTATACAACCCCAAAATATTTCCTGCATTCAGAATTGACAAAATTTGTTTTTAAAATGCTTAATATGAGTGATTTGTTCACCACCTTATGTTTTATACCGATGGCAATGTTGTCTTTTTAGTTGTTCCACTTTATGCTTCCAAATTGCACAGTCACGTTAAGCCTGCACGATGATCATCGTACCTTGTTAATGTCTCATTAGAATTTTCTCCGCACATGTGCATGATCTTCATCTGACAGACGGTTTAGCCAGCCTGATCAATTTCATTTCTTGTTTTGCTTTAAAAAAAAAAAAAAGGAATAATTTACCGAAGCTTGTTCAATTTGTCTCAGATTCAACTACATGCACTATGACAAGAAACATGGGCCCATATACAAATCTATCGAAGCCTTGGACAGGATGGGGATGGATATAATTGAAACTGGAGATCCGGATGCTTTCAAGAAGTATCTGTTGGAGTATGACAATACCATCTGTGGCCGCCACCCAATTAGTGTTTTTCTCCATGTAAGATCCCCAACGTGCTAGTTGCATGTGTATTTGCGTATATATATACACAGTCGCATGTATATGCATATATGCTGTGAATTATTTATTCTTTGACTGGATTTCAATTGTTGCTTTAGATGCTGAGGAATTGCTCAACAAAGATAAAGATCAATTTTCTCCGGTATGAGCAGTCGAGTCAGTGCAAAAGCACGAGGGACAGCAGCGTAAGTTATGCGTCAGCGGCTGCAAAAACAGACGCCTGAAACTGAAGATGTAAATTAAACTAGTGCAGCAGCGGATCATGTTCTCCCTTTGGGGACATTCACAATTCTCAATATTTGAATTGAAATTGACTGCAATTTTAAAGTGAACGCATTTTGCAAGGACTATGTTTGAACATTGTTCACTAATAACGGGATATTGTTTTGCCAATCTAATTTTCTCATCACGTTCGAGTATGCAAAATTACGTGCAATTTACCGTCTGCTGGTAAATTAATAATTTTCTCATCAAAATTATGTACAATTTACAGAAAGTTAATAATTTTCTCATCAAAATTATGTGCAATTTACAGAAATCTGCTGGTTCTTGGCTTCTTTCTTAGTTCATATCTGAATTCTACGGGTGGCTTAGATACATGTTTTGTTTTAGATTAAATTGTTCGTTTAGTCTCTTAAACTTTTATGATTGTGCAATTTTTTTTTTCCACTTAATTGGCATGACCATAAAATATTAAAATTTGCATGATCCTAAACTATTAAAATGTTATTATCATAATAATTTTTATTAATTTTTGGATGGAATCTGTCAATTAATTAGCATCTCAAAAAGCAATGAAAATTAACAAATGATGTCTAAAAATTAACGGAAAATACTACTGCGGTTTGTAGTAACGTTTTTAATAATTTAAGGTCATTTTAGCTATCAAGAAAAAAAGAACACAAATCAAAGTTGCACAAATTTAAAAATATAAGGATCAATTTAACAATTTGCTTTATTTTACTCTGTTATATTTTCTAATTTAGCAATTTTAGGAATCAAATGTGGCGGTGGGGGATTAATGCTTTAATTATATTATGACAGAAATGGTATAGCGTTCAAATTCAGAAAGAATTTATTATTACTGTTGTTATTACTTTTTTTTTTTTTTTAAATTATGTTTGGTGGGTAGCAAAACCCCCCCCCCCTTTTTTTTTTTTTTTTTTTTTTTTTTTTTTTTTTTTTAATGTTTGGTGGGTAGCAAAACCGTCTTGATAGTGTTTCCATGGTGAGAGATATTGACAGAGGTGCCGTTTGTCAACTTTTATTTTGGACTTTTGGGGGTCAATAAAGATGCAATTTTGTTCAAATCTTGTCTCTTGCATGTCTCTACTCTTATGACAAACTGTACCTCTAATATTTTCCAGCAATCTTTTTTTTTTTTTTTTTTTTTTTTTTTTTTTTTTTTTTTTTAAGGAAAACTAAAAATTCATATTACACTGTGGTCCATAAAACTTATTTTGTTGACGAGTCAAATGTTGTCCGACTTGTTCTCAGCCGAACCGAGGGGCCAATTCCCCCACTTGCCTTCAGGTTCCGGAGGCTCAAGCACATAGACCTCCCCATTTGCTAGTCCAACTGCAAATTGTGTTGCTTTTTGTGGATGTGCCGCGACAACCACTGGGTATGCAGTCGAACTGCAAATGCCAACACCAGAATATGACAGATTACTATGTGAAGACGAAGTATGGCAACTTTTTAACTAGGGAGTTTTTTTTTTTAAATGAAAAAAAGGATTGATGATGTCATCACGTCTTCCAAACTAGTGCCACAATGAGAATCTATTGAAACTAAAAAATGTGGAGTGATAGTGATCCAACCAAAAGATATGCTTGTCAGAACCCGTGACCCATACTCAAATGCACCATGGATGGCAAGCACATACGGGGTTGGGCAAGAATTGAACCCAATCCATGGGAAGTCTTAGGTGGACATCACTTGAACACTATGCTCCGTGGTTATAATCAAGGTAGTTTGGTAAGAGTTGACAAGGCTAGTTTTGTCGGACTATACTTTTAGCGGTCTAGTTGGCCTTGGAGTGCCACGGTAGAACCATATGGCTACACCAACCCCTATCTCTATAACTTGCTTTCTCGGGAAAATAAATGAAGGTTAAAGGATGTGGAATTACCTTATGCTGGCAAGAAGATAAGCAGGAGGATGAATTCGACGTTGTAGTTTGAGAAGATCATCAAATATGGCTAAAGTTCCATCCATAAAACTGGCATACACCATCTGGCCATCGCATGAGAAAGTTGCATGGGAGATTGGTGAAGAAGCTCCCGTAATATTCCACTGAAAACAAAAAGAAAGAATAACATTTATTTTTAACTGCATCCGTTGAAACCAGCAAAACCATCAAAGCTCATCATATTAAAAGACTAGGAAAAAAAAAGACCTGATTAACGCATTTTAGGTTTTCGACTCCATATATTGAAAGGTTAGCCCTGTGGACGACTAGGAAATGCAACTGATCCCCGTGAATCTGGATTTGAGTGTCCGACTCTAGTTCCAACTCCTTTCCGTGTGGAACTCTCAAGAATGTGCACCTTGCTATTCTCCACGGATCAGCATTCCATACGAAGAGCTTGAGATCACAAAAATTTGAGAATCAGAAACTCAAATCATCCTTCAAGTTCTTATTATAGCCTAGTTAGGTTTGGAGGGACGGGGAAGAGAAGAAATAGTTATGGCATCATAGGTAATGAAAAAGCATGTACTAACCTGTACATCAGGACCAGAAGAAATAAGCACATTTAGAGTCTGCGAGAAGGCAAGGCCAGTGACTCTCTCAGTGTGGCCCACCAGCGTGGCTTTGACCTGCAAAATGATAGCGACCCAAAAGTGAAGTGGTTTTACTTCATGCAGAAAAGCCACTCTACGAGTCCATAAGACAACAAATAGTACCTTGTTTGTACGGACGTTGTATATTAGTATGGTCGCATCGTCCATGCCAATGGCAACTATGTTGTTATCTTCAGGGTAGAAAGCAAGACATGTCGCTGCGGGTGGTGGAGCCATCATAGTCGCCATTGTCTGTGTCAACCAACAGAATTTGAGAAGCATCGGTTGGATTGTAAAGTACTAGTTTGGAGTGTAAACATATATTTTTACGAACAAACCACAAACCTCTCACCAATTATCGTAAATCCTGAAAATATTTGCAGGTTGCACGATAATTCATGAGCAACTCACCCTATATGAAAGCATATTGAACAGAGAAATAAACCCTCCTGATGCTGACAAGAGATAAGAGTTATTCTTGGACAATGCAAAGCAGGGCACAGCCTCTTCAGGTACGCTGCCAGTAAGGTCATTGCTCATCAACTGTAAGCCACTTGATGGTTGCCATAACTGAGGTTGAACCTTGGTCGTCGCCTACATCAAGCATCTCCTCAAATTGACATTTCATTTTATGCTTCAAATAACAGTTCCGAAAAGATAAAATAAGCTTTTGAGACTGACCATTAACATACTAGTATTGTACCTTGCCATTTGAAT
Organism: Ficus religiosa; assembly: GCA_024759925.1. NCBI lineage: Eukaryota > Viridiplantae > Streptophyta > Magnoliopsida > Rosales > Moraceae > Ficus > Ficus religiosa. The sequence goes on along the minus strand of JAFMPE010120589.1, from coordinate 5,711 downwards.
TGAATTTGTTTCGTGGCCATTTCCAAAGTAAATGAATGGCATTCGATGCTAATGCCAAAATGGCATTACCTGAATGAGTGTATGTCAGCCTAGATATCTGTCATTCATCAGAGAAGAAGCTCATTAAGAAAAAACTTGGAACTTATCCATCATAACTTCTGAACCGTACATGCTTATTTTTCGTAGAAATTCTTGGTAGTTCTATATCACAAGGCAATGCCAACACATTTCAAAAGCATCAACCGCGTAAGATAATCATGTTATTTAACCACTAAGCAGACTGGTAGTTTTCAGCACTTCTATCATGGGAAAAGGAAAAAAGAAATAACACCCTTTGGCGAGAAGCCCTACAACTTAAAGCTCCATTTTTATGAAAACTTAGCAGAAGCAGGAAATAAGAACTTGTTGTTTTGAAGTTTACAGTTATTGCCTAAGTGGCACAATTTAGCAGGAGAAAGTGCAAAGTTGGAAGATGCACAATGCAAAAATTAAACAAATAAAAACAGACGAAAAATAGCATGAGTACCCCATTTGCTTTAATTTGAGAAGGGAGTTTTAAGGATTGGCATTGAGAAGGGCTGTCAAACTCATAAAGATTCCATATCTCTTCTTTAGAACTGGCTTCAGCAATTAAGGATATCGCATCTTCTATAACTTTTGGGTTCCCATTCTGCAGAAAATGGCAAAATGTTGTACGTTTGTAGAAGTATTACCAAGTAAGACATAAATATTCATTATGCAAATAGATAAACTTATATTTTAGATATATCTAGTTCCCTGAATTCACACCTTGGGAATATCTATTTCCGCTGATTCAGCTTTAACCCCAGTTGAATTCGGGTCTAGAATAAGCTGCATAAAATAACAGGCATCAGGGAAATGGAAGCCTTACACAACAGATTCAAAGCAAAGGAAGACCTTTCTTCTTCTTCTTCTTCTTCTTCTTCTTCTTTTTATTCTTTTTATTCTTTTTATTTTTTTATTTTTTTTTATTTTTTGGAAAAAATAAAAATAAAAATAAATAAGAGTTCAATATGCTAGACCTTTCCAAGAAGAGTTTCACAGATTTCTCTAGATGCATCAACAGAATGTTCCCCTGTTTTTTGCAACGAATGGAGTCCATCATCAGATTCAGCAATACCCCCAGTTGAATTTGGGTCTAAAAGAAGCTGCATAAAATAATAAGAATTATGGAAATGGATGCCTTCCGCAAAACATTCAAAGCAAAGGAAGACATTCACAGAAATAACAAGAGTTCAACATGCTTAACCTTTGTCAGGGTTTCAGATATTTCTGTAGAGGCATCAAGATAATGTTCCTCCGTTTTTTGCAACAAATGGAGTCCATCGTCAGACGCCAATATCTTAATTCTGTTTCCATTTGCAACAACAGCCAATAGTGTGCTATCCTTGTTGAAGCGAATATGAGGAGCAACCTAATTAGAAAGAAAATGAGAACAAGTTTACAATTTATATTGCCGTTGTTCTCACCTAGTAAAGTAAATCAGATTTAAGCAACCACATGATGTATAAAAACCTGCTGAACCATGGACTGTCACCACATTGATATTAGTTACACACCTCTGTTTCTCATAAAGACAAATGGCTACACAAGAACTCACCGGTAATTCTCCACCTGCATCAATGGTTGACAAAAGTTCCTTCTTGTCCATGTCCCAAAATTTGATCACATGGTCATCACCGGCAGCCAAAAGTTGGTTCTTGATTGTACCAAATTGCACGACAGATGCAGGGCATGACTTGAGTCCTTTGTACGTTCTCTTTACAGAACCTTGACAATCATTCCATTCAACCAGGAATGACTTCCCGTCTTTGTTGGTTCCACATGAAAAAAGCCTACATCAAATCAATGGATAAACAAAATATTGTTCCCCCCAGTAAAACCAAATAAATGCATGCCAAACAAGAGTACAGATCAATCTATCGTCATAAAGAACCTTTCACCATTGGCGGTATAAGCCATTCTTGTGCACCCAAGACCAGGAGCATCATAGGTCATTCTGGCTCCTAAAGTATCATACAACCATGCTTTAATCTTGCCGTCCACTGCCGTCGAGAAGAGAAACTGAGGCACAAAGTACAATCCATCAGATGATTCTAATTTTGAAGGTTGGAACTATTCGAAAGTAGTAACGAAACTAGTTCTTACAGCAATATTTTCCTTGGCATGGGAACAGATGGAATAAACGGGAGCGTCATGACCTTTGAATGTGAATTTCCTGTTGCCCGTAACCACATCCCACACCTTAAAAAATATTAATGAAACATGTCAGTTTCATAACAACTACAATTTGCAATCATGCACAATTAACCGACCAACCTTGATTGTCTTGTCATCACCACATGTTACGAGCAAAAGTTGATCACGAGGAGAAGAAAACGCCAAATCATTTACACTGCCTAGATGAGCATCAATCTGTACAAGACAACCTCAACGTTAGTTTTGGAGTAACGTATTTGTATAAATAACCTTTTCTTCTCATGATTATTTTGTCTTTTAAGACTAACATACCTCAAATTGCTGACGAATGTCGTCCCCTTCAGAATAAGAATATAGCTGTACAATGTGTTTTGAATATGCAACCCCTGTTTTGAAGCCCATCAAGGAAGTGATTATCAACTAAAAGAATTTAAGATTGATTGCCATCGTTATTCTAACACTTTTGCCATTCGTGCTTACCAAATAAGGAGCCATCAGGACTCCACATAATCTGATTAACAGAGACACTTGGATCTTTCATCAGAGCTGCCTGTGGATATAAATGAAAATGGTTCAAATGCCAGATAAAGGGAATAAGCTTCCTTTTTTTCCTTGGAGAGATCAAAATTATGAAAGAAGACTAACCTTGAAAGTCATCGAGCAAGATCCGATATCCCAAACTCTAAAATTTCTCGAAAGCAACTTTTTCCCATGAGCAACATCCCACAACCCTACATCGCCAACAGAAGTTCCAACTGGAGAAATACGTTTGAAGGGCTTGTGAGTAAGTTACAAATAAGAGCCTCATATTATGATATACAACATAGGTAAGGACACAGTTTCTTGGATTAAGGAAAGGAAACATAATTATGTATCAGTCAACCTAGAAGAATCGTTTGCTTAACAGGATGAAAATCCATGCTCGTTGGACATGATCCCTCATTTAACGTTAGAGCTAGCACCGTGGGCGTGTTGGCATGCATGGAGGGCACTAAGCAGCTACTTTGACCAGGATCACTGGTTGGAGAAACTACCTACAAATATACGAAAATCAAAGTTAAAAATAGGAGGTTTTGAGATGTGATGCGATGCTGCACATTGATCCAACTTACTTCATCCAAGCCCCCGAAATCTTTGGATGAGATATCGGAATCTTCAAGACAATCTCTATCTGTAGCCACAAAATGCAATCAAGGGTCAACAAATTACGCAAAGGTGCAATGTGTAAAAATGAACAAGTAAATTAACCAAAGACACCGTGTAAGCCTAGAGACCAGTACCAATCTGGGTGGCTGTTTCATGACGGGCTGTTTGAAGACGGAATGCACATTCTGTCATGGTAGATAGACAGGGACTTCTATTGGGGGAATGGGTCACAATAGATGACGATGTAGCTTGAGAAGGCTAACCACAAAAAATAACAGTAAAAATAAAAATATTAATAAAAATAAATGAGCCATCTTGGAGGGATTCACATATAACGTATAACTGGTCAAGAAACTATCCAATAAAGTAAGATAAAACTGTATGGTCGAAATTGTGCCTCCAATATAGATCTTACATTTAGGTTGCTGTCAATTGATTCAACAAATGAAACAATGTCTGCTGGGCAGACATGATCAACAAAAAGGGTTTTGACCTGTGGATTCGAACTGGGTTCTTTACATAGTACATGCTGCCAATTCAAGCTGTCAACATTAATAGAAGTCAGTTCTCTCTGCAACTTGCAATGAGCATAAAGAAGTTAAAACATAGAGTAAAAAAGACTAACCAAGTGGGCAAAAGAAATAAGAACACAAGCTTATACATAACCATCAAGTCTAGGAATCGAGAAAGCGGTACTACCTTTGGTTTATTAGACGGCGTAACCTCTGGCTTGTCACAGTAGGAAACTTGAGTTTGCCCTCAAAAATGGGATTTGCCTCGATCAATTTCTTGACTTCTCGCTTAATAGTCTCCCTGGCAGACTTGGTATCTCCATACGAGGAGAGGGACTCATGTTCTCTGTTGAATGCCATAAAAGTCATCAGGATACACATACAGAAATCACCGCATTAATAAATCAAAACATGACATAGAGAAGTCACACCTCATATCATCCAAGGTCAAAAGTCGAGCCATTTCTTTGTAGAGATCTTCATTACCGCGCTCGAAAACTTTCAGTTCTGTGATGAGGATATCTAAAGCCTTCGCACGTTCCTTTCTGCTTATGGGAAAGCCAATTTAGTTTAAAGACTACAGAAAATTGTTTCAAGAGCTACTCGAGAATAAATATGGGAAATCACAAAAGTAATTACCTATCCAGTGCCTCAAAGAATTTTTGCTTCCTGATTTCAAAGTATATCTTGGTGGAGTACCTATTGTCATCGACTTTTGTGAAACTCGAAATATACCTCTCCGCCCCATCCCAATTCGCACTAAGCATCATCTCTTCACAATATCCCATGTCGAAGTAAAACCCGCATTCACGCTCAAGCCTATTCATCGATTCACATCATGATATAATTGATACGAAAGTATAATAAGAGCGTCTCTTTCGAGTACTTACACACATGTAAAAGTGTGAAAAAACTTACATGTGAGCAGTTTGTTTGAAACCTTCCTCATTACAGAACTGCAAAATTAAGAAGACAAGCTCTTTGCTGAGAGAAGACATTTTCAAGGGCACAGTGTCGCCTACAAAACCTCCAAACATCATCAAGAAGATTCCAATTAGGTGCACTAATTCATTAGAGAAGCATTAAAAAATATAGAAATAGATCTGTCATTAATATGCTCGGTATGATAAAAGAGAGCATAAGTTCAGATGATCTGGGTAAGTACATATTTATATATAGCTCATATATATGCAATGGAACCCCCAAAAAAAATAGAATAAAGTTGCGTAATTTCCTGAACGGCTTCTTGAGAACGAAAATGCCAAAAAAAAAAAAAAAAAAAAAAAGGTCACAACGACAACTTAAAAGGACGATCAGGATAAGCATTGAAGGAAAAGGTGTTATTCAAAAATTGAATCAACTCAATCTAAGGATTCAGAGGATCGTTTTCATCGAAGACAGAAACCCATTGCCATCAAAAGCGTGCCAGAACATTTGGAATCCAGGAAATGAGAGGGGGGGAAAAAAAAAACAGAAAGTTGAGAATCGAAACAAACAAAAACGGAAAATATGATCGTTAAAAAAAAAAAAAAAAATCGTTCCCTTTATAACGAAACTCGAAGCGCAAAACAAAAACAAAAATCTTTTACCAGAGACCTTAAAAAAAATCCCATTTTTAAACGAAAACCAGAAAATTTACATGAGGCAAAACATTGTGGAAAAGGAACGCTTCTGAATTCTATTTAAAATTGAAATAATTTTCTCCTATTTCCCGAAGGATTGACGGAAGAAAATTTAAAAAATTAATTAACAAATGAGGAAAAGAAAGACAAACAAAATGGTCGATACCTCAAAGCTTTTCTCTGGTCTCTCTCTCAAAAAAAAAAAAAAAAA